>JAXIVJ010001519.1:0-97500 GCA_036785665.1 Chirona hameri
GGCCGGAGACACGTGAGCAATGGTTGTGAATTTGAGGGAGAGGTGGTAATGATATTTAAGTGAAGTTTTACTTGAATCGTTGTAATTTTAAACTTTGGACGCTACTCATCAGTAACGTTTCGAAAATATTACTTGTTTCTTGACATTGCGTCGAATAATTAGAAAGCTGGCTGCGCAATCATTTACAATAAAACCAAAAATCCAGTGCTTATTGAAAAGGTAACCTCAGTAGAGTACTGAGTATCCTATATATGTAAGTCAGTTGCCGACTTCGGTCTATTGGCGGATCCAATTAAATAGTTGACCGATGGATCTGACGGAGTCAATGGAGCTCGTAATATAATGATTCCCCGTGACAAACGAAGGCTGGGTGGCTCGTCAATAGCAGACACAGCTGCTTTTAAAATGACGCATCAATTCCGAGATTTGGCGAAGCGTCGGACGATATTGACTGTATCGAAAGCAATTCATATTCCCCGGCCTCCGTCTGAGCCTACAATGGTATGCGATTACACGTTTATTTTCTTCGAAGGGAAGTCTTCCGAAAGTCATGAATATATATATTGTGTCGTGTTTATCTGTTAACACGTGGTGTCAGGATCGATTTTCGCCACGATGGCACAGGTGTGGAAGAAAAAGACAACTCGTTACACGTTGATGAAAACATTTTATTATCAGATGTAAGCTCACCACATAGTATACGGTATTAACATGTCGAAAGCCTTCAGACGTGCGGTCCTCGGAAGCCAACGATTAGTAACTGAGTGGTCTTTTCCTTGCATGAGCTCAAAATTTCCATAATTGTATCGCAAGTTTTCATCGATTATTTGTATTGCTGATCTCCGCAGCAGGCAGCGTGCCGGCGCAGCCCTGATCTTGTTCATCGACCGAACCAACTGGAAACCGATGGCTGTCCGCTGCAGCCCTGCCTCGGTGGCCAAACCAGCGGGGTACGGAACAGACACGTAATGGGTTAGCCACACCAGCGGGGTACGGAACAGACACGTAATGGGTTAGCCAAACCAGCGGGGTACAGAACAGACACGTAACGGGTTAGCCAAACCAGCGGGGTACAGAACAGACACGTAACGGGTTAGCCAAACCAGCGGGGTACAGAACAGACACGTAACGGGTTAGCCAAACCAGCGGACTACAGCTAAGAATAGACATGTTTGCTTTTCAGGCACGCTGCTATTTCAAATCAGTAATACATTTATGCCGGAGAACATCGGGAGATAGAGATATCGCTATTCTGACCGCACATTTACATATATTGAGAATGCCGACAGCACGGCATGGAAACCGAATTGTTGCCAGTAAGCGGGAACACGGTAACTCATAACTGGCTCCCTTCGGACAGAGAACAGAGACCAGAGACCAGAGCGGCACAGAGCAGCACAGAGTGGTGCTGTCAGCTGTGTGTAGTGGCCTCAGGTCCGCGCTGCCTGCGTGTGCCGCTTATCGCACAGAGCGGCAGCAGCAGTGCTCCGGTCCTCTGTGTGGCCTGAGCTGCACCTGTGCCCGCCTATCGCTCACTGTCAGCCCCCTGTCCGAGCGCCGGTGTGACGTCAGCAGCGTATGACGTCACCGCCACTGTCGGTGTCTGTCAGAGGGGCTGACGAACGCCGGGACCCGCCACGTGCGCCCGACACGGTACGACCATGGATGAGAGAACGACTGGATAGGTCACTCGCCCGCTCCGCGAAACACATGTCCGTTCTGCGCATGCGCAAAAAAAACCGTACACGACAGTTGCTCGGCGTCGCTTGTTGCGCGAATGGAGTAGCTCGCTGCGCCGAAATATATTTTAGATTTTCGTGAGAATCAATAACCGCAGCGAGACGCGCAAGGCGGCAATCGAAAGCTCGCAATGAGACACATCTAAAGCATACGCGAAATTTTCCAAATAAAGTCACATGTCAGGTCACGGTCAGATGAAAGGTCAAAATCCAGAGATTTGGGTTGATGGGCCATACTTTCCATAAGGGTGCTCTCAAAGGTATAATACATCTTCCGCATAGTATTAGCCATTTTCACACCCTGACCCCATATAATGGCCCTTAGGTGAAGTTTAGGTCAAGGTCAGATCGACGAAGGTCACAATTTGAAATATATCAATCTAAATAAAAAAGGCATGTTTCTAGACCAGTTTTGTCTCAGAAATACGGTGATGGCATTTATTTGTCTGTATATGGTCAATAAAAGCCATCAAATGCAATACAAAAAAATGATGTCATGAGTTGCTCATGCTTATTGCTTAGGGAGCCACAAGTCTGTCAAAAATAAAGATACCTATTACTTTGCAATTTGATACAGGTGTCGTAATCGTTCATACTTGGTCCTCCAATATATGCTCCGTTTTTTTAAATATCTTGAAAATATTTATTTTGTGGCAAGTTTTCTGAGAGAAAAAAATATATTTGTAAAACAAAATTTGGGGTAAAAAGATCAACATTTTGGATATCCGAGATAGCCATTTCGAAGATAATTTTATTTTTGTTCTATTCACGTTTGTTATTTGCAATTTGCTTCCAAACTCTATTTTCTACGATTTGTCAAACATTTATAGTTTTTACCAAAAATGGCATGACATGACGTCACTAAAACGTAATTATCTCCCAAACTATTTAACCAATTTAAATAACATTTTGAGAGAAGACGTATAATTGATGGTGCATAAGGTGTTGAAAGTTTCACACCGATATCTATCATAGTTTTCAAGGTATTGATCAAATCCGGGAAGGGGCAGACTGCCCCCAGCGGGGCGCATTTGTGGTTAAAAAACGGAAAGACGTCACTCATCATCTGCACTGGTTTGTTGGACATCGCGCAATGCAGGCCATCTAGTAATAAGATCGACAGTAATAAACCTATCGAATGCTTGAATCTTCCCGGTGGCAGGATTGAGTCGTTAACCACAAAATCCAAAATAATGATTCAAGTAAGCCCATGGGCTGTGACCGGCGAGCGATCACGGCAGGTATCGCAGGTGAATAACTCGTGATCTATCATCGTTACGGCCGTGTGCTGCACTTCGGGCGACGCACAATGTCTTCAGGAATACTTTGAGGACCAAATCAAGCATCTAAACAGTAACAATTTGATAAAATACGCATTTTGGCAGCCGGCGTGATCCCCCGCCACCACCGCAGCGCGTGCATTAGAGGACGGCGTGTCGTGTACGTTTTTAGTTCGCAGTTTCGCCGCAAGGTGGCCACCACCCAAATGCGGTGTCGCAAGGATCAAAGGATGCCGCGGGGAGTGACCTATCCAGGTAGTCTCTTATCCATGGTACGACCGTGAGAGACCGTGACACCGGGGTTGCTGCGAGAGAAATCTACTGCAGGACATTTAAAAACTGACATTTTTCACATTGACAACTAACAAGTTTATGGTCAGAGCGTGGTAATATGGCCAAAATCGACATTCTTTTCATATTAGCAAAATTATCAAATGAATTGTTGTGCTTTGTGGCTCAGCTAATCACTTAAATTAGTCATGATAGGACACCAAATTACTATAACATTGGACAACAGTTGGCTTAAAAGGGTGACATGCAATATAAAGCTGTATTATGTACCACGTGGTCGCCAGCTGACGCAGCGGTGATACGTATCGAATATCGTACAACCTGCTGCTCAGAAGCTGTCAGCGATAGTCACTTTGTTTTACCATACAACGAGGATATGAGCTGAGCTAATGTAGACAATTGCAGTGTCCTGGCAGGCATGTTAGTCCTCCGTCCAAGGTCCTTTATCCACCCTCCGACCAGACGAGCAGTGCGTGGCATTGGGAGCCACTTCCAGCTGCGGATGCGGAATGGTTAAAAATGCATTCTACCGACCTCGTAACGTCACCGATCGTTACGGCATCGCTAGTTTCGGCCTTCTATCGTACGCATCTAAACACGTAAGCACAGCTGTTATACAGCGAATGCTAAACGTATACTAGTATGTTGCACTGTACTGGAAATGTTTCAATGAGTGTTTCGCAATAGATCCGAGAGAGTATAAGCTCAAACTGCCGGCGGTGGCGGCAGCGGGGTCTGAGTTTCGAGAGGTATTGCTGTTCAGACGCGGTCGGCAGTCAGACCGCCGTGAGGCAGCCGAGTCGATCGTCTGTACTGAGACCCGGCTTATCGGGCTGGTGGCCGCCGTGAGGCAGCCGAGTCGATCGTCTGTACTGAGCCCGGCTTACCGGGCTGGTGGTCGCCGTGAGGCAGCCGAGTCGATCGTCTGTACTGAGACCCGGCTTACCGGGCTGGTGGTCGCCGTGAGGCAGCCGAGTCGATCGTCTGTACTGAGACCCGGCTTATCGGGCTGGTGGTCGCCGTGAGGCAGCCGAGTCGATCGTCTGTACTGAGACCCGGCTTATCGGGCTGGTGGCCGCCGTGAGGCAGCCGAGTCGATCGTCTGTACTGAGACCCGGCTTACCGGGCTGGTGGTCGCCGTGAGCCCGGCTTACTCGGCTCAGTCGACTGGCGCCCGCCGTCAGTAATCGGTTCACTGCCGGAGGAGGTTCTGATCCCACCGAGTGGAAACAATCTGTCGCTGTCCGATGTTAGCCGAGCAAAGCTCCTTCTATCTCGGACCATATGTTGGCTCTGATTTAGACAACTACATATCGGTGGTGTATCAGGGTTTAGGGGCGCCGCCACTGCCGGCGGTGATGCGGAACTACGTGTTAACGGGATTACAATATACTTTAACGTCCAGTTGTTTGAGCATCATTTGATTTTCGAATGTGCAGCAAGTCATTCTCATCTGGTTGATAAGCAAATACGTCATGAGATCTGCTATATTCGTTGGTTCCAATGAAGGGGCAAAGCAAACAGTATGCCAAAGAAGCTGTTCAATTTCTAACCCCTATTTCAATTCAGTGCGCTATGTGTGGGCACGTCATACCTAATTTTGTTGTTTTCATCCTGACCTCTATCATCCTGACTCAACTGACCAGGCTGTGTTGCTGACCTCCGTTAACCAGGCTGTGTTGCTGACCTCCGTTAACCCGGCTGTGTTGCTGACCTCCGTTAACCCGGCTGTGTTGCTGACCTCCGTTAACCAGGCTGTGTCGGTGTTGATCTCTGTTGTGTTAGTGACCTCTGTTGTATGGGTGACCTCTGTTGTGCTAGCGACTTCTCCTGTGTCGGTAACCTCTGCTGACCCGGCTGTGTTGGTGACCTCTATTGCTGCCTGGCTGTGCTAGTGCTGATCTGGCTGTGTCAGTGACCTCGGCTGTGTTAGTGGCCGCTGCTGTGAAAGTGTCCCATGCTGACCTGGCTGTGTTAGTGACCTTTGTTGTGTTGGTGACCTCTGCTGTGCTAGTGACCTCTGCTGTGTTAGTGACCGCTACTGTGTTAGTGTCCCATGCTGACCTGGCTGTGTTAGTGACCTTTGTTGTGTTGGTGACCTCTGCTGTGCTAGTGACCTCTGCTGTGTTTGTGACCCATGGTAACCCGGCTGTTTTGGTGAACCCTATTGACCTGACTCTGTTGGTGCTGACCTGGCTGTGTTGGTGAGCTCTGCTGTGTTAGTGACCTCTGCTGTGTTAGTGACCTCTGCTGTGTTGGTGACCCCATGGTGACCTCAGCTGCGTTAGTGACCTCTGCTGTGTTGATGACCCATGGTGACTCGGCTGTTCTCCCCTAGCTGTAGGGAGTCCGCCGGCCGCCACCGAGTCACCCGCAGTGTCTCCGGTGACCTCCGGAGACAAACCGGTGACGGCGCGGTACCGCGGCGACCCGGAGGAGGTCAGCCATGACCCGGCGCGCCACAAGCGACCCTCGGACGACACCCAGGTGGTGAAGGTGCAGGCGGACGCGCTGCTGGCGCCGGCCCCCAACAGGGACAACGTGTCCGATGTGTACTTCATCGGTAAGCGTTGTAATCAGCGGTGACTGTTGACCTGTTCCGACGTGCCCGTCTGGTGTTGATTGTTGACCTGTTCCGACGTGCCCGTCTGGTGTTGATTGTTGACCTGTTCCGACGTGCCCGTCTAGTGTTGATTGTTGACCTGTTCCGACGTGCCCGTCTGGTGTTGATTGTTGACCTGTTCCGACGTGCCCGTCTGGTGTTGATTGTTGACCTGTTCCGACGTGCCCGTCTGGTGTTGACTGTTGACCTGTTCCGACGTGCCCGTCTGGTGTTGACTGTTGACCTGTTACGACGTGCCCGTCTGGTGTTGATTGTTGACCTGTTCCGACGTGCCCGTCTGGTGTTGACTGTTGACCTGTTCCGACGTGCCCGTCTGGTGTTGATTGTTGACCTGTTCCGACGTGCCCGTCTGGTGTTGATTGTTGACCTGTTCCGACGTGCCCGTCTGGTGTTGATTGTTGACCTGTTCCGACGTGCCCGTCTGGTGTTGATTGTTGACCTGTTCGGGACGTGCCCGTCTGGTGTTGATTGTTGACCTGTTCGGGACGTGCCCGTCTGGTGTTGATTGTTGACCTGTTCGGGACGTGCCCGTCTGGTGTTGATTGTTGACCTGTTCGGGACGTGCCCGTCTGGTGTTGACTGTTGACCTGTTCCGACGTGCCCGTCTGGTGTTGATTGTTGACCTGTCCGGGACGTGCCCGTCTGGTGTTGATTGTTGACCTGTTCGGGACGTGCCCGTCTGGTGTTGATTGTTGACCTGTTTGGGACGTGCCCGTCTAGTGTTGATTGTTGACCTGTTCCGACGTGCCCGTCTGGTGTTGATTGTTGACCTGTTTGGGACGTGCCCGTCTGGTGTTGATTGTTGACCTGTTCCGACGTGCCCGTCTGGTGTTGATTGTTGACCTGTTCCGACGTGCCCGTCTGGTGTTGATTGTTGACCTGTTTGGGACGTGCCCGTCTGGTGTTGATTGTTGACCTGTCCGGGACGTGCCCGTCTGGTGTTGATTGTTGACCTGTTCCGACGTGCCCGTCTGGTGTTGATTGTTGACCTGTCCGGGACGTGCCCGTCTGGTGTTGATTGTTGACCTGTTCGGGACGTGCCCGTCTGGTGTTGACTGTTGACCTGTTCCGACGTGCCCGTCTGGTGTTGATTGTTGACCTGTCCGGGACGTGCCCGTCTGGTGTTGATTGTTGACCTGTTCGGGACGTGCCCGTCTGGTGTTGATTGTTGACCTGTTTGGACGTGCCCGTCTGGTGTTGATTGTTGACCTGTCCGGGACGTGCCCGTCTGGTGTTGATTGTTGACCTGTTCGGGACGTGCCCGTCTGGTGTTGACTGTTGACCTGTTCCGACGTGCCCGTCTGGTGTTGATTGTTGACCTGTCCGGGACGTGCCCGTCTGGTGTTGATTGTTGACCTGTTCGGGACGTGCCCGTCTGGTGTTGATTGTTGACCTGTTTGGGACGTGCCCGTCTGGTGTTGATTGTTGACCTGTCCGGGACGTGCCCGTCTGGTGTTGATTGTTGACCTGTTTGGGACGTGCCCGTCTGGTGTTGATTGTTGACCTGTTCCGACGTGCCCGTCTGGTGTTGATTGTTGACCTGTCCGGGACGTGCCCGTCTGGTGTTGATTGTTGACCTGTTCCGACGTGCCCGTCTGGTGTTGATTGTTGACCTGTCCGGGACGTGCCCGTCTGGTGTTGATTGTTGACCTGTTCGGGACGTGCCCGTCTGGTGTTGATTGTTGACCTGTTTGGGACGTGCCCGTCTGGTGTTGATTGTTGACCTGTCCGGGACGTGCCCGTCTGGTGTTGATTGTTGGACCTGTTCGGGACGTGCCCGTCTGGTGTTGACTGTTGACCTGTTCCGACGTGCCCGTCTGGTGTTGATTGTTGACCTGTCCGGGACGTGCCCGTCTGGTGTTGATTGTTGACCTGTTCGGGACGTGCCCGTCTGGTGTTGATTGTTGACCTGTTTGGGACGTGCCCGTCTAGTGTTGATTGTTGACCTGTTCCGACGTGCCCGTCTGGTGTTGATTGTTGACCTGTTTGGGACGTGCCCGTCTGGTGTTGATTGTTGACCTGTTCCGACGTGCCCGTCTGGTGTTGATTGTTGACCTGTTCCGACGTGCCCGTCTGGTGTTGATTGTTGACCTGTTTGGGACGTGCCCGTCTGGCGTTGATTGTTGACCTGTCCGGGACGTGCCCGTCTGGTGTTGATTGTTGACCTGTTCCGACGTGCCCGTCTGGTGTTGATTGTTGACCTGTCCGGGACGTGCCCGTCTGGTGTTGATTGTTGACCTGTTCGGGACGTGCCCGTCTGGTGTTGACTGTTGACCTGTTCCGACGTGCCGTCTGGTGTTGATTGTTGACCTGTCCGGGACGTGCCCGTCTGGTGTTGATTGTTGACCTGTTCGGGACGTGCCCGTCTGGTGTTGATTGTTGACCTGTTTGGGACGTGCCCGTCTGGTGTTGATTGTTGACCTGTCCGGGACGTGCCCGTCTGGTGTTGATTGTTGACCTGTTCGGGACGTGCCCGTCTGGTGTTGACTGTTGACCTGTTCCGACGTGCCCGTCTGGTGTTGATTGTTGACCTGTCCGGGACGTGCCCGTCTGGTGTTGATTGTTGACCTGTTCGGGACGTGCCCGTCTGGTGTTGATTGTTGACCTGTTTGGGACGTGCCCGTCTGGTGTTGATTGTTGACCTGTCCGGGACGTGCCCGTCTGGTGTTGATTGTTGACCTGTTTGGGACGTGCCCGTCTGGTGTTGATTGTTGACCTGTTCCGACGTGCCCGTCTGGTGTTGATTGTTGACCTGTTTGGGACGTGCCCGTCTGGTGTTGATTGTTGACCTGTTCGGGACGTGCCCGTCTGGTGTTGATTGTTGACCTGTTCAGGACGTGCCCGTCTGGTGTTGATTGTTGACCTGTTTGGGACGTGCCCGTCTGGTGTTGATTGTTGACCTGTTTGGGACGTGCCCGTCTGGTGTTGATTGTTGACCTGTTCGGGACGTGCCCGTCTGGTGTTGATTGTTGACCTGTTCAGGACGTGCCCGTCTGGTGTTGATTGTTGACCTGTTCGGGACGTGCCCGTCTAGTGTTGATTGTTGACCTGTTCACGTCTCCGTCTGGTGTTGATTGTTGACCTGTTCGGGACGTTTCCGTCTGGTGTTGATTGTTGACCTGTTCGGGACGTGCCCGTCTGGTGTTGATTGTTGACCTGTTCGGGACGTTTCCGTCTGGTGTTGATTGTTGACCTGTTCGGGACGTTTCCGTCTGGTGTTGATTATTGACCTGTTCGGGACGTGCCCGTCTGGTGTTGATTGTTGACCTGCTCGGGACGTGCCCGTCTGGTGTTGATTGTTGACCTGTTCGGGACGTGCCTGTCTGGTGTTGATTGTTGACCTGTTCGGGACGTGCCCGTCTGGTGTTGATTGTTGACCTGTTCGGGACGTGCCCGTCTGGTGTTGATTGTTGACCTGTTCGGGACGTGCCCGTCTGGTGTTGATTGTTGACCTGTTGAAACTGAACTGAACTGAACTGTTCGGGACGTGACCGTCTGGTGTTGATTGTTGACCTGTTCGGGACGTGCCTGTCTGGTGTTGATTGTTGACCTGTTCGGGACGTGCCCGTCTGGTGTTGATTGTTGACCTGTTCGGGACGTGCCCGTCTGGTGTTGATTGTTGACCTGTTCGGGACGTGCCCGTCTGGTGTTGATTGTTGACCTGTTCGGGACGTGCCCGTCTGGTGTTGATTGTTGACCTGTTCGGGACGTGCCCGTCTGGTGTTGATTGTTGACCTGTTCGGGACGTGCCCGTCTGCTGCCGACTGGACCAGTAGTTCTGCCTTAGTCGGAACATCAAGATCAACGCATCGCAATGTGTATTGATTGCAATCGAACAGAGTACAGACCATAGCTTGACCTTTGATGCTTTCAGCACTGGTTCAATGAAAGACGAGCCAGAAGGTCAATGGGTCAATGGCACTGCTCCTAGTGCCGAAGCCCAAAAGGGTAATACACTTCAAAAAAGACACGAAATAAGCAACTTTCGGCTGTGTGCCTTACATTAAAACATTAAAACATTAACATTAAACAATAATCTGGGCGCGCTCTATCATCAAAGAGAACTCGTGTATTTATAATGGTTTATTCAAAGTGAAGCTTATCTTTATCAAAGTGTCGCATCTGTATAGTACATCTGTTTTACGCTGCTGGGGCACGTTGCAAAAATCAAGTCTCACCACACTGACAATACCCACTGTCTGCTACTCACACAGAATTAGCCAAAAATCGCATAGGCATACCTATTGGCATATCTGCTTAGTAAATACACCAGCTCTCCCGATCAATCGCACATTCGCGCTCGCTCGTCCTTCCGTGGTATATGGGAAAAATATGATTATGAGCGACCCAACCCGGCCCGGTCCAATCCGGCCCGGCCCGTGGCGACGCTTTGGAGAAGCACATATACCGCACGTCCGATTGACAACCACTGCTCGTGGCGCGTGCCGCGTGAGGGATGTTGAAAATGGTTTCCTCGCAAAAAAAAATCCGCAACGGCTGAGCAGATTGTGTGTAAATTTGGTGTGTAGTTAGGGACCCCCTCAGCCGCCACTTTCACACAAGTCATAGACGTGCGCACGTGCGCACGTGCACACCCCTATTCTATATCTCAGGAACGGCTGAGCCGATTGTGTTCAAATTTGGTGTGTGGTTGGGGACCTCTCAGCCACCACTTGCCCACGAGCCAGGGGCGGGGGTGCCCCTGCACGTGCGCACGTGCACACCCCTATTATATATATATCAGGAACGGCTGAGCCGATTGTGTTCAAATTTGGTGTGTGGTTGGGGACCTCTCAGCCGCTACATTCCCACAAGTCAGTGGTGGGGTGTCTTTGCACGTGTGCACGTGCGCACCTTTTTGTATCTCATAAACTTCTTTCCCGATCGAGTTGAAATTCACCATACATTTCTTTCGCGCTCGCTCGTTCATCGCCAACTACGGCGCCTTACTGGTATTTCATGTATTGCAACGAAATTGTATTATTTGAAATGCAGCACGAGCCGCATTCCACAGCGCGTGTCATTTTAATCAGGCATCGCATTGGCAGTTGCGATGATCGCCATATAGGAGCGATTATGTCCTGGTGATACTGTGTGTGTAATCTAATACGAATAACCTCTGGTCTATTTTCAATTAACTGAACTAAAAGAACCTATGAATAATATGTGTGAGCTGAACTGAAAGAAGTCAGCGCTGTTGTGATACCGACTGACTGTTGTGATACCAACTGTTGTGATACCGACTGACTGTTGTGATACCAACTGTTGTGGTACCGACTGACAGACTGACAGTGTTCTGATTCTCCCGCTGTGTTTGTCAGTGACGGTGGCTGGAGTGTGCGCCATGGCTGTAATGGTGACGGTGGCTAGCGGCTTCTGCTACCATCGGTAAGTCTCTGGTGTATAACGTTGGCTGTAGGGGTGACGGTGGCTGGCGGCTTCTGCTACCATCGGTAAGTCTCTGGTGTATAACGTTGGCTGTAATGGTGACGGTGGCTGGCGGCTTCTGCTACCATCGGTAAGTCTCTGGTGTATAACGTTGGCTGTAGGGGTGACGGTGGCTGGCGGCTTCTGCTACCATCGGTAAGTCTCTGGTGTATAACGTTGGCTGTAATGGTGACGGTGGCTGGCGGCTTCTGCTATCATCGGTAAGTCTCTGGTGTATAACGTTGGCTGTAGGGGTGACGGTGGCTGGCGGCTTCTGCTACCATCGGTAAGTCTCTGGTGTATAACGTTGGCTGTAGGGGTGACGGTGGCTGGCGGCTTCTGCTATCATCGGTAAGTCTCTGGTGTATAACGTTGGCTGTAATGGTGACGGTGGCTGGCGGCTTCTGCTACCATCGGTAAGTCTCTGGTGTATAACGTTGGCTGTAATGGTGACGGTGGCTGGCGGCTTCTGCTACCATCGGTATGTCTCTGGTGTATAACGTTGGCTGTAGGGGTGACGGTGGCTGGCGGCTTCTGCTACCATCGGTAAGTCTCTGATGTATAACGTTAGCTGTAGGGGTGACGGTGGCTGGCGGCTTCTGCTACCATCGGTAAGTCTCTGATGTATAACGTTAGCTGTAGGGGTGACGGTGGCTGGCGGCTTCTGCTACCATCGGTAAGTCTCTGGTGTATAACGTTGGCTGTAATGGTGACGGTGGCTGGCGGCTTCTGCTACCATCGGTAAGTCTCTGGTGTATAACGTTGGCTGTAATGGTGACGGTGGCTGGCGGCTTCTGCTATCATCGGTAAGTCTCTGGTGTATAACGTTGGCTGTAATGGTGGCGGTGGCTGGCGGCTTCTGCTACCATCGGTAAGTCTCTGGTGTATAACGTTGGCTGTAGGGGTGACGGTGGCTGGCGGCTTCTGCTACCATCGGTAAGTCTTTGGTGTATAACGTTGGCTGTAATGGTGACGGTGGCTGGCGGCTTCTGCTACCATCGGTAAGTCTCTGGTGTATAACGTTGGCTGTAATGGTGACGGTGGCTGGCGGCTTCTGCTATCATCGGTAAGTCTCTGGTGTATAACGTTGGCTGTAATGGTGACGGTGGCTGGCGGCTTCTGCTATCATCGGTAAGTCTCTGGTGTATAACGTTGGCTGTAATGGTGACGGTGGCTGGCGGCTTCTGCTACCATCGCGTCGGTAAGTCTCTGATGTATAACGTTGGCTGTAATGGTGACGGTGGCTGGCGGCTTCTGCTACCATCGCGTCGGTAAGTCTCTGATGTATAACGTTGGCTGTAATGGTGACGGTGGCTGGCGGCTTCTGCTACCATCGCGTCGGTAAGTCTCTGATGTATAACGTGTCGTGATTATATTGCATGACTGCAGTGAGTCTATCCAGTCAAATTGGGTGGGAACCATGGTGTGATTTCAACCAAATCTAATCATTATAAATATTTAGGTTTTATTTCGCACGACATGTGCTCTGAGGCAGATTGGAGCTGGGTTTGGTATATTTTATTTATAATTGTTTTGAATTAAAAATAAAAGGATCAGAGCTCACGCAGTTCTGTATCTGCATTATTATGTTCTACTTTAGCATTAGTTATTCGTTTCTCTGGATCCGTCGATTTACTCAGGTGATAAGTGAACAGCGCTCCATCAAAGGCTCCGAAGCGCATTCATTCGCATCCAATTCGGATCTCCACTAAGATTAGGATTTTGTTGATCAAAAGGTATTTTTACACTTCTTTATTTGGTTTGTCACATCAAGTTTTTCACTGCACTGCAGTGCATGACAATAGTTTGACCAAATGAGTTATCGATTGTAATAGTGTCTCGGCTGCTGACAGTTTCGCTATTGCTACACAATACAGCATCGCCACCCGTCAAGAAACGCTTCAACATGGTGTAGCTGGCATTTCTCAGCCTGAGCCATCTGGGTACACAGCTGAGCTTCCAAAGGTTCTGTTTGCCCTGACCTCCGAGGAATCACTACGCCTCGCCATCGTCAGCCGTTCAGAAATACCTAGGTAACCCCCATGACTGCTAAGCGATTTACCACCACCATCGATGGCTAACGAGGCATTAGTAGTCCAAATCTCTGACCGGCAGTATGTTTGCCTGGTCCATGGGTGGAGAATCCTACAGGGCAGCCATGAGCTGACATGACTTTTTTGGAATTTGGCAGTTTCTAGGACATTTTGTGAAATTGATTTCAAATTTGGCACCCATTTAGCATGATTATATGCTCATTCGCGATTCTACCTCGATTAAATTAAATGTATACGCATTTACAATTTGGTTGAATTTTGGGTCATTGACATGAATTCATAGGTCACCCAATGACCTGGGACCTTAAAATCGGGTATCAATGGTCTCGTGACACTCTCGTGACAAGCAACACACTCGTTTTTTTAACCCGCGCGGCGCTAAGGTCTCAATCCGAACGTGCGGTGCTGGGGGGGTAAATTTTACCCCCCCCCCCCCCCCCCCTCGTATCTTCCGAACCAATAACCGCAGCGAGACGCGCAAGGTGGCGATCGAAAGCTCTCAGTGAGAAGAATCTAACGCATGCCCGAAATTATTAACATAAGGTCACATGTCAGGTCACGGTCAAGTCAAGTGTCAACATTTCAGTATTTGGGTTTTTGGGCTATACTTTCCATCCAAAGCCTTGTATTGCAACTATTATCTCACAAAGTGCTCCCAAATGTATAATGCATCTCCTGCATAAGTAAAAGTAAAATTTTAAGCAAAGGTCAAGGTCAAGGTCAGGTCACAAAAGGTCACAGGTCTACGAAAGCCATGCGACACATGTTGTATGGGTTATTTTACACGTATAATTCGATAGAATCAGCCATTTTCACAGCCTGACACCATATAATCGCCCTCAGGTCAAGGTCAGGTCACAAATAAGGTCAAAATTTGAAATTGATTAATCTAAATAAACATTGCATGTTTCTAGACTAGTTTTGTCTTCGAAATACAGTGGTGGAATTTATTTGTTTGTATCTGGTCAGTAAAAGCCAAACAACGCAATTTAAAAAATGACGTCATGAGTTACTTATACTTAGAGAGCTATAAGTCAGTCAAAAATAAATAAATTGCTTTGAAATTTGGTTTGAACATCGTTCATACTCGGCTCTCTAATATATCTTCCGGGTTTTTGGAAATTTTGAAACAAAAAACTTTTGTGGAAATTCTTCCCCAAAAATCAGTTTTTTGCATTTTGGGGGGTCAAAAACCCAAAATTTTGAACATCTGAGATAGCCATTTTAAAGACAATGTTATTTCCTTGCTTTTAACACCTTTTATTTGCGATTTGCAGCAAAACGCTATTTTCTACGATTTTTCAAACATTTAACGTTTTTTCACCAGAAATGACATGTCATGACGTCACTAAAACGTCATTATCTCGTTAAAATTTTCACGAATTTAAACAAAAATATAACACAAGATGTAGAATTGATTCATTATAAGGTACCGCAAGTTTCACTTCGATATCTGTCATAGTTTTTAAGTTATGGAGAAAATCCGGGAGGGGGGGTAAAATTTACCCCCCAGCGCCGCGCGGGTTAATTGAAGCTCTAGCCCACTTATTGGGCGAAACGATAAGGGCCGCGGCCGGGGCAACTTTTTGGGAGACCTTTTTTTTGCAAGCCCTTAGTTTGTATTTCAAAAGAATACAGAAACGCAAATATAATCCCAGCATTAAAAAAAAAATCATACTTTGTACGACTATCTGGGAAAAATATGGGTAAAATTGCGCCTTCGGTGCGCTTTTGAAAGGCGTTACCTGCACCCGAGAGTGGCGCCTTCGATGTCCAGACACCCACCAGGAGAGGCGCCCTCAATCGTGATGTCCCTTCCCTCCGCATGTCCATGAAGTTAGCAACGGATTCGGATTCGAGTTCAGCGTCGAGTAGCGATTCGCTTCAAAATGTGGTAACCCGTCCGATCTGGATCAGGCCCCGTCCTTTGACCTTGCAAATGTGGGTCAAGGTCATTTGCCACGAGTGAGGTTGCGAAGGCTGCATTATTAACCAGAGGAATCGAATAATACAATTATTTTGGCGATCGGACAATGACTTTGGGTCGTTTTAAACGAAGGTGAGAAACGGTCGCCTTACGGGGACCGTTTCTCACCTTCGCCCTACGGGGGGGGCTGACAGCCCCCTTGGTAACTTCCAAACAATGCAACATAGAGTAATGCGGTAAGAACCATAATGTTGCCTGTCATGGGAGGAATCTAACAGTATGCCATTTTTAGGTTTCATATCAACGGGTGACCTTCCAGGTCAAGTGATTGACCAAAGATCGACCACGTCCAAAAATAGCGATTTCGTTCTGTCTGTCGTCATTACCAAAGTTATAGGTATACAACGATTTGGTTAGCTTCAAAATGTTGGTCATTGTATTAGCTATCTGGTAATATATCGATTTTTAGGTCTGGGCCAGTTAATGACCTCTTAGGTCACGGAAATCGTCGCCATAGATGAGAATTGCTATGCGTTTTGCATTACAGCACATGTACAACATGGCGCTTAACATAACTTCCGAACGGAGAGAGATAGAGAGGCACCGTAAAAAGTAACGGGTTGCCTGTCATAAGGAAAATACAAAGACATCCCATTTTGAGTATCTAGGTCAACTGGTGACCGTTGGCGTTAGGTAAATGGCCCTTTGGGGTCTGACATGACCTTGACGAAAAGATCATAGGTTACGATCTAATAATCGTATGCACGTCAAATGTTGCCAGGATATGTATAATTGTTGTAAACTCAGCTACTAATGGCAGCAAGATGCGCCATCGGTGTAAAAAGTTATTCAAGAAAAAACTCAGGGGGGGGGGGCGTCAGCCCCCCCCCCCCCCCCGTGGGGCAAGGGTTAAGCCGCCAAAAGTTTTTGTGACCTTGAAAATGAGGGTGAAGGTCCTTTTCTACGAGTGAGGTTGCGAAGGCTAGACATTGACCCGAGGAATCGAATGCGACCATTATTTTTGCGATCGGACAGTAACTTCTGGTCGTTTTGAGCCACCCGTCCTTTGAGCTTGAAAATGAGCCACCCGTCCTTTGACCCTGAAAATGAGGGTCAAAGTCATTTGCCACGAGTGAGGTTGCGAAGGCCGCGACTAGATATTGACCCGAGTAATCGAATGAGAGCATTATTTTGTCGATCGGACAAAAACTTCGGGTCGTTTTGAGCCACCTCGTCCTTTGACCTTGAAAATGATTTTGAACATGACCTTGAATGTCAAAATTAATGTCATTTTCGTGATCACTGTGCCCCAATTGACTTTGTCCCACATTTTGAAGCAAATCGCTACTCGACGCTGAATTATAATCCAAATCCGTCGCTAACTTCACAGATATGCCCCCCCCCCCCCCTCTTGGTTGCACCCCTGTCCTCGGGCCTCGGCAGGGGCAATTTTGAAAACAATTTTCCACCCATGGCCTGGCCCGTTTACCGGAGCATGTTGGTGTGTCTGTCTGCGTGTTGCAGGATCCAGAGGCGGTCGAAGGCGGCCGGTGACGCCGAGTACCCGGCGTACGGCGTGACCGGACCCAGCCGCGACCTCAGTCCGTCCGGGGACAGGAAACTGGCCCAGTCCGCCCAGATGTACCACTACCAGCACCAGAAACAGCAGATGATGGCCATGGAAAAGTGAGTCCTCCTCCGGCTGCGGGTGTACTGGGAAGTTCTGGCGTCACTGTTGAGTTGCATTACAGTCAGTTGATTCTCATTCGCTTATTTGATTAGCCAGTTATTATCTATCAGAAACACTACACCCAGTCCGTCAGTCCGTCAGTCCGTCAGTCCGTCAGTCCGTCAGTCCGTCAGTCCGTCAGTCCGTCAGTCCGTCAGTCCGTCAGTCCGTCAGTCCGTCAGTCCGTCAGTCCGTCAGTCCGTCAGTCCGTCAGTCCGTCAGTCCGGTCCATCAGTCCGGTCCGTCAGTCCGGTCCGTCAGTCCGGTCCGTCAGTCCGGTCCGTCAGTCCGGTCCGTCAGTCCGGTCAGTCAGTCCGGTCCGTCAGTCCGGTCCGTCAGTCCGGTCCGTCAGTCCGGTCCGTCAGTCCGGTCCGTCAGTCCGGTCCGTCAGTCCGGTCCGTCAGTCCGGTCCGTCAGTCCGGTCCGTCAGTCCGGTCCGTCAGTCCGGTCCGTCAGTCCGGTCCGTCAGTCCGGTCCGTCAGTCCGGTCCGTCAGTCCGGTCCGTCAGTCCGGTCCGTCAGTCCGGTCCGTCAGTCCGGTCCGTCAGTCCGGTCCGTCAGTCCGTCGCAGTGACTGAATGTCGTGTGTCCGGGCCTGTTTTTCCCGGGTGACGCTCCACTGCTGGGGCAGGACGCCCCTAGTGACCGGGTCGCTGATTAGTCGCGTCGCTCGTCGGCTTCCACCGTCATTGATTGAGGCACGATCTCAGTGGCGCTCCGCTCCGCCCCGCCCACCAGCAATGACCGGGAGCGCAGCACGGGTGCCTGACGTCACGACGGGCTGTACGCCACTGGACAGCGGGTGCAGGGCTCCAGACGGCCACCATTGGCCACGGCCACAGACAGGAGCGATCACTGGGGGGGGGGGGGCGGCTGCCGGACAGGAGTGATCACTGAGGGAGGACGGCTGCCGGACAGGAGTGATCCCTGAGGACGACTGCCGGACAGGAGCGATCACTTGGTGGATGAGGGGACGGCACGGTATCCGCTGTGACCTCTGCTAACGTATTTAACCTCTGCAGGACTGGGCCGGCCGGGGACGTAGGCACGGCACGGTGTTGTCTGTGACCGCTGCTGGCATCTGCTGACCTATGTGACCTGACCTGTGACCTCCGCAGGACACATAACGGCCGTCACGGGTCGGCATCAGACGTCGACTCGGAGGAGGAGAACGAAGAGGGCGACTACACCGTATACGAGTGCCCCGGCCTCGCCCCGGTCAGTACGGCACAGCGTATAGGTACACAGGTCCCGTGTTACCGCGTCTTACCCCGCTATGTTCAACAATCGACGTCACCGTGTAATCTGCTCTGCCTGGAGCCGTCCGTAGATACATTTGTCCGGTTGATTGGCCATAAAGCGGCTGCAATTTACCGTGCTGTGTGTGATCGGACGCTGCCATCGGCCCTGGCGAGCCGGCGCCGCTCCGGTAGCTGTTCCCCATCATTGTCGGGCATCAGTCCCAGCTGTGACAGCGCGGTGCAATTCCGGGACTCGGCAATACACCGTCGCACCCCCGGCTGAAAATTGTGTCGACGTTGTCCGACGCCGTCCGACGCCGTCCGACGCCGTCCGACTCCGGCGGTTCAGTTCCCAGAAACCATGACGACGCTGCGCAGTTCCCAGTAACCATGGCGACGCTGCGCAGTGTGCAACTTATTTTCAATGGTAGCCTGTCGCGAGCTGTGAGGTTTGTTTATTACGCCTTCAGAAGGTCAGAAGGCTGAATAACGGGAATCCGAGCATTACGGTTATTGGGAGAAATGTTTGCACTGATTCGAACTTATCATGCTCGGTAATGCCAGGGGCATTCCACAACAAATCGATCAGAACACAGGCCCTCAGGGCCTCATGTCTTGGCATTTTACAAATGTATGTACGAGGTTATCTTAGACACTAAAACAAATGCTGCAATTTGGCGTACATTAGAGAATTACTGAAAGTTCAGAGCCGCAGACATTTCATAAAGTGGCCTCTTGTAGCAGCATTTTAATTGTTTGCTTCTCAATGATAAAACAACGTTAGACGTCAAATAATGCAATTTGAGGGACTAGAATGTTACACTTAGTCGTTATCTGCTGTTAAAACTTTGTTTTGCTTAAATACAAAAATAATAGCTCCACGTCAGACTTTGTAACATTTTGTTAGCAAATGGAACGTGAACAAGTTGGCTTCATAATTTGAGAACACGGACCATTTCATGATAGCAACACAATTACATGATGCTTAGTTTATCGATCCAAGTCCAACCAATCGACGTTACAGACAGTGCCGTAGTGTGAATGCAAAACCGCGCTGAATAATGGCAAATCCATTATTTACACGACTTGTTATCATTACAATACAGCTCTTGAGGCATGACTCATCTAGCTCGATGAAGGTTGGATGCACAGCGATCCAACTTTCAAACAGGGTAGTTAGTCAAACAAACTGTATTGCAGAAACGTCTGTTATCTGCAGCGTCTGTACAAACGTAATGGATATTGCTGGTCGATTTGTCGTGGAATGTCACATCAGAATGATTAGTCAGATATAATGTTCACCCTGTTCACCTTATAACGGAGTCAGATATAATGTTCACCCTGTTCACCTTATAACGGAATGATATGAGTTTACGTCATCTATAAGGACCTTGCCAAGGCAGAGGCTACAACAGCTGTCCAATGCGTCCCTGTCCCGGTCAACAGTCAGCGTCCCTGCATTGTGTCTGTGTCTGGCCGACACGGTACGCCAACACCACAAAACATGCGATCTGTCTGCCCCCTCAGACAGGAGAGATGGAGGTGAAGAACCCTCTGTTCCAAGACGACCAGACCCCGGCGCCCCCTGCCGCTGCCGACGCGAACGGCAAGTGAGCAGGCGGCGGCACCTGCAGGGCGGTGGTGGCCAGCGCGCGGCTCCGTCGGCTGCGGTGGCGCCACCTGGAGCGGACAGGGCGCCGTACCAGCGCCGCAGGACGGCAGCGTCACCTGGGGCGGTGGTGGCGCCACCTGGAGCGGGCAGGGCGCCGTACCAGCGCCGCAAGGACGGCAGCGGCACCTGGGGCGGTGGTGGCCAGCGTGTACCATCTGGCGGGGACTTGTGTCTTCTGGCAGCGCGGGCTGATCACAGCCCCTGTCCACAGCCAGAGTAAACCGGCTCGCCACTATTGTGCTGGTAAAAATACATCTATGGGCTCATAACAGTGTACTGTGCGAGCATAGAGATAAAGCTATTTTCATAAGAAGTCATCGTGAATAAGCTTTAATCGTTAATAACCGGCTGTTTGTTATAACTGGTAATGTTAGCTATTCTACCAAATTTATTTTCGTACGAAATTATCCTTATAATCATGTTGCACAAACTCTTTTTACTATGTCAACTTATCACATCCTGATATTTATCAAGTTGAGACCACATTTAATTCCCAAATTTGCAGACGTTTCATATTAAGCGACACTGTAAACCGAGAATTGCGTATAGTTGAACTTCAACAAGCTTTAACTATATGGCTGCTCACTATATGGCGTATACGAGCTGTACTGCTAAACTTATTTTTGACACCGTGCGTAGTACTGCTAATGCCATACATAGAGCACCACTAAATATATATAAATATATATATATATATATATATATATATATATATATATATATATATATATATATATATATATATATATATATATATATATATAAATTTGAGCATTAATTGGAAGACTACCGATGTTTTGTCGTAGGTATTGTTCGGGACAATCATGAAAATAACGCATCCATTTAATTTTCGGGAACAGAAATCTATCTTAGCTCGCGCTTGATAGTCGTTTAACACAAATCAAGCCTCCTCACAGCCTGCATAGCTTATTCTTCGCCCATATTGAGGTTAGCATTATTTTTGTATTGCACGCCGACCTTACCTTACACCGTTCTGGATCTACAACTAGAAAGAGCTGCAGTAATTAGTCATATACCACCTGCAACTATGGGTGTGAGTGTCAACAATTATGTGATCGCTTCGCTTATAGTAGCCACCGAAAGCTCGATATGATAACCAACGCTGTATACAAAGAAGCATACATGTAGCATATAGCATAGCGTAATGTAAAATTGCTTCTACCAGTTATCCCAGATATAGCATTGCAGCTGCATGCCGCCTATGAAGCAGCGACATAGGATGTGACTATTAACGCTATGTGACGAAAACCCATACAACGTATTCGTCTGGTTTTTGTTTCGTTATCGGTCAAGTATAGCCTCCATAGTTTGACTCGGAATGAACACATACATGCTGCTAGTGCTGGCAACGCAAGAGCATGACAATGACTATAATGCATGACATTACCTCTTTCAGTGACGCATTCACCATGAAACCATGTCCCTTAAGCAGGACTTAAAAGACATTACTTTAACGTTTTGTTCATATTCAGGTTAAAGTATATAACCTTTGGTATTTTCAGAGTTTTCAAGAGCCATGCGTTGAATTATCCATTTGAGCATATATATCGGCACTCAGCGTAGTGCCGTCTTCAGTGAAGAAGGCATAACTCATTAACCCGTTAACCCGCGAGATACTGGGGTATTTTCCATAACGCGACTTACTGGGGGGGGGGGGCTATCCCCCCTCGGATCTCCGGAACTACTGGACCGATTTGACCAATTCAAACGGCATTCGATAGCCCTAGCAAATTTATCAAAGAAAACCTAATATTGTTGACTTCGAGGTCATCGATGATGTCACAGGTCACGTAAAAAACAAAATGTTTGACCGTGTCATAAAGGTCTCGATGGATGGAATTGTCGCGCAAAATTGCGATATTAAACGTATAAGTAGTCGATAAATCGGTATGATTCGTGTGTCTGACACTTCTAAGTAACATTCTAAGCTGTTGATAACCTTGGGTCAGGCAAAGGTCATCCGAGGTGCCGAGGTCAAACTGCCGATTACGGTCATTAGGCGTTGTAGCACATGATGATGTGTTTTCGTCTAGAACGCGACAAATGACCTTAGAACATTGTTTGTTCCATAGAAATAGAAGAAAAAAGCGAAAACGGAAATGCGTTTTTTATGCATGGTAATGCTGTGAGAGGTGGTCGATTTTGGTCGTTGAAGGGTCATAAGTCGGTCATATTTGACGATATCGACTTCAAATTTGGTACACATATTCACCGGACACGTTTCGATCACATATATTCCGATCTTCGGATAATTCTGATTTTTTTTATATATTATGAAAACAAAAACAAATTGTGTTTGGACTTCTCCAAATTTTGAATTTCAATAAAACTCGAAAATCTGAGATAACAGTTTGATAGCCGAGTTTATTGTCAATCATTTATTATATGACAATGTAATGTATCTTAAAAATTGTGCTTTTGATAGCGTGTTCCGCAAACCCTCATTTGTCAACAAAAAACGCAGAACATGACGTCAATCTGACGTCATTCCCGGTTGACCTATCATAACCTCATCTTTTGTATTTATCCAACATGTGTAAAATGTTTGTGAGACGGTGTACTGAAAGTTTGGTGACGATATTGGTGTTGTTTTAGGAGATATTGCAGAATAACGGGAGGGGGCATAACATAGCCTCCCCAGTAACTCGCGGTTTAAAGCATTATTCTTGGAAACTGAAAATAACGCAAATCATTCATTCGAGTCCAGCTTTCATGGTCTTAACTCTCTATATCGGGCATCACAAGCATAGTTTCTCACTCGGTTACGCGATTGCTAAAACATTACATTTGAAAATATGTCAACGGAGACGAGAACATGACTTAGTCACTCCCTACCTTCTGTATGATTTCCCGCGCAGCGATGTGAGTGTACTCAACACTCTGTTATCGTTCATATCTGTCACACCTTCGACACCAAAATATGGTGTGTACAGTCTCGCACAAACTTACCAACACTCTGGTTAAAAACAAGTGTGAGCCTAATCACGACAGTAAATTCATCGTACCATTGTCAGTTGAATCGGTCACGCGTCCAGTCAGACAATGGTGACTGCGTTTATATCCACCAAAAGTTGTGTTATATGCTCTCTGTTCAGGCGCACCGTGGTATATCCACCACAAGGTATATCCACTTCCCGCAGCACTATAGCGTGTATCGATGTAAAGTAGACCACAACACAGCACCGTAGTATCGGTCCTGGTTCCTAGAACGTGCCACGCTCAACTGTTTGGGTTGTTATCGAGGCGATGAAGCTAGTTGTAAAATTATGTAAAATTTTCGACACAACAAAATACACGTAGAGCTGAAGTGTCCATGTCAGTGTGCTGCAACATATTGAGATAGTTCGTGTTTTTTTCTTCTTCAATTTCGAACAGTTTTCTCTGATCGCAACGTAAACGCACGTGGGCGCAAATTGACCTTGGAGTCGGCGCGCCCTAAAACCCCAACAAACTAAACTAAACGTAAGCGCACAATCTTAGAGTCGTCATCCAGTGACTCAATACAGATTCCGTATAGTCTGAACATGATAAACATTATCGATAGAATAAATATTTAGACACTTTGGAAGACTGAATATTCAGCTATTTGGCCGACGTCGTGATCAAGTCAATTATACATGTTGGCAATAGTTTATAATAGCCGTTTTCACGAATGATTATTGCGAACAATTTCCTTCAACAACAACAAAAGATTCTGAAAAGTTCTGAAATGTTTTGGTATAAAAGTCTTAGTATATTATACATTTCCAAGAAATAAATTACTAATTTAGGCGATATTATTACTTTTCAATAGTTATGGAAACATGTATTGAGTTCACAGCAAGTTTGTGATGCAGAATTTACCGTTTTTAAAGAAAATATGCGTCTAGAGTCCATTCGTTCAGTTTAGCATACCGTCATACTAGTTACTATATCTGGCAGCGTCATCGATCACAGGTCGGTCTGCGCATGCGCAGTGATGAGCCAGCATCGATTTGCCGCCGTTTCCGACCTGCGTGCCGCACGCACATGGACCTGCGTGCCGCACGCCAAGCCAAGCCGCACCGCCCGGCCGCCGGATTGGGCTGCGCGGGCGAGTCCATTGCGTCCGAAAGCGTCACACGCCACAGAATCATTCTCAATCATTCTCAATGTTTTGAAAAGTTTCAATCGGTGGAGATCTGGCATCACAACTGACCTATCAATACTTATCTAGCTAATTTCTACCAAACCGCAATTTTGTCAACATATTATATTCTTACCAATATATTACAAAATTATGAGACATTTCTAGCCAAAAACCGAATGTAAAAATTGTGTAGTTAAGGAATGGATCGTCGAAACTTTTCAAAACATTTTAAAAAGTTTTAAAAAGTTTCGCACAATAATCCTTCGTGAAAACGGCTATTAATATAACTATCAGCCAGTTTTTACCATCCACAATGAACTTGAGTTCCCATAAAAAGTTGCCGCAAAAATTGTGCGGTCATGAATTTGAAGAAACAGTTTAGCCTTGGTATTAAGAACACTATGCTTTTTCAACGGTGCTGACAATTTCAGAATGTTTGCATAGGTAATACGACCCAGTCTTTTCTTTCTTCGACTAATTGGATGTGCGTCAAGCTGGTCTTTCTGCTAAAATGAAATACTTATTACTTACATCGACGTTTCACTTTCTGTATAATGGCAAGTACGTACCATTTGAAGGCTGCAGGTTAGTGTTGAAAGCTATAGCGAGCCTCCAGTTACCAAATAACTGTGCGTGTATTTAAAGGGTGGCTCAGCTAGGGCAGTGACTTTTGACGCAACGGGTGACAAGCCAATAACCATGAAACCACCCACGTAGACTGGTTTCATGGTTACGGCCAATATATACCCACGTAGACTGGTTTCATGGTTACGGCCAATATATACCCACGTAGACTGGTTTCATGGTTACGGCCAATATATACCCACGTAGACTGGTTTCATGGTTACGGCCAATATATACCCACGTAGACTGGTTTCATGGTTACGTTTGCGGCATACCATGAGGCGCCGCGCCGACTCGTGTGTTTATGTGCCGTCTATCACTGTGTGTAGCTCTGTAGTGGTACTGCCAATGCATGCTCGTCCGATGTTAGAACGTGACAGCCAAGAGCTCGGCAAACAGACGCTCTATGTTCTGCAGCCGTGTATTATTTCGTGCGTGTATACAAGACAACTACAACTATACTGCAAGGTGCGTGTATTATTTCGTGAATCTCTAACTGTCCTGAATGTAGGGAATCTCCTATCCTTATCTGAAAGGCTATTTTATGATAAGAAATTGGTTGTACCGTAGAAATCCCGCAGTTGCGTCGCCTGTGCCGCGATACGAAGGCGATGTGCCGATCATGTCCATAGCTATCCATTGCAGTGGCACACTGCACTGCCAGTGTACCTGGATGTTCCTTAGTGTTTGTGGAACAGCTGAAGCGTGCTTTATTTAGCATGAATTGACTAGTTGCCTACCATTTGGCATCCCGTAACACATCCTACCTATTGATGTGTTACCTACCTATCTGACAGAACGAGCAAAGTGAAAACCTCTCGAAAGTACACGTTTCACTACAATATTCTGACATTATTCAAGTGAACCTCACAAGAGTAGTTTACATAAAGATCGGAACGTGACATGGTTATTCACGTGTTTCAGTACAATTATTTTCATCTTGTTAGTTTTATACACGGTAAACAGGTGACATTTTGCTATAATTTAGATAGCCTCTTCTGGTAAATGCAATTAAATCGCATGACACCGAAAGACGTGAGCACATTTTCACATGGTACACGAAAGCTTCAGCCAGCCTTTGTTTAGTTTCGGGGCAACATCGCACCATTTCAATGCAGGGTTAACCAAACTGTTCGCATTATTTGCTGTTGTCGCGTTTGATGCGCAGCAAAGACTCTTGCAAAAAAGGAATGTTATTTGCACAAATTTAAGCTAAAAATTCGCTTTACCCCGCCGGACACTGTGGATTGACGAACGTCGGTGTGTGGGTACTCGTGTGAACCGTAGCTTGCAAAACAAATGTAGTCTTCCTATGTGTTTATGTGTTCTTAGATGAATTTAGAGTAGTCCTCCGTTAGACATGTTTAGGTTTGTTTATGCGATGACGAATACAACTTTGATTTACCTGCAGGTATTTTACAGTTGCACCCGGTTGCGGAAGACATAGTAAACTAGATTAGATCCTTCAGGAATGTGCTACTTCACGGATGGTACCAATGCAATAAAATAACCATCGTAAAAACGGCTAGTATATACACGAAACACCTGTCCTTGCATGCACTTGCTCGTCCGAGGCCGCATTGTCAGGCGGCGAGGCGCCGAGTTGCGCTCTACTCTGTATGATTCCGAAAACAGCAAGCAACTCAGTAAATACAATATCTTAACACAAACGATAAGATCATTAAAGAGTGATTTTAGCCACATCACACACCCTCGTAAGAAATTACGAAACATTGCTGACAGCATTAAATTCGGGGTGTATTGTCATTGCATTACATCCTCGCGATGCTGTCCTGCTCGCTGGAGACGTTGCTGTCCTGCTGGCTGGAGACGTACAGAGCGGCACACGGCCGTGGAAACCAACCGAGACGGTAACTATATGTCATGTTTACCTGTCAGAGGCTGACATAAAATGACGGCTACCGCGAGGTGGTACAGCCAACACCCCCGTGTCATTGTTCTCGTCATGTAGCAGTTCTGTGCAGCAGCACATGCGATATGCCGGGACGACAGCCGACGGTCTGTTTCAAACACGCACACACACACGCGGTAATACACTCTGCGGTCCGGTGACGCACTTCACTGGAAGAAAACGACGTCGAACACAGTCGTGATTAAGAAAAGATTCCTCATCATTCACACATTCGGTGTCACGAACACGCCTGACATACATGCCTTCTCAGTCTTTCAGCCTATATTTCATACACTGCTATTTTTTAAGAACACCTGAAAGGAAACTTGCTAGTTCACTGCTCATTTAATATAAACGGCAATGCGACAAACATACACATTGGAAGCTATCAGCTCCCCATCGCTCCAACTGTACCAAACGCACTCACCAGGCTGATTTTAAGTCATCAAGGGAGGGGTATCGATAGGTCACTGTGCCGGGTACCCCTTCACGTGCTCGGCGCCAGCCTGCAGTCACCTCATGTCCCTTCCTCCGATTCACAGTCCAGATTGAAGTCTGTCAGCTTCCTATTGTTCTCAGCACGCAACCGTTGAGCAGAAGTCACCGAAACATCAGCGCACATCAGCGCACATCACCGGACGTGTGCGCACACTGCACACACACACACTGTTCAGAACACTCTCTGACTGATCCGTACACATCCTGCGCGGCAGCTGGGGAGCTCGGGAAAGACACTGGCCGGCGTCCGTCTCAGCGGGCTGCCAGCCGCTGCGGGGCAGCTGGGGAGCTCGGGAAAGACACTGGCCGGCGTCCGTCACAGCGGGCTGCCAGTCGCATCACTTCTCCGCCGCTCCACTCCTCCGTCTGCGTCGGCCCCTGTTCAGCTGGCCACCCTCAAACCGCTCACGCATCGCCTCCACCCGGTGCTCCGCCCCTGGCGGACTGACCGCCGCCCGGCCAGCGACGTAACCGCCCTCTATATCAGCTAGCGCCGACCGCAGCGTCACCTCGCGCTCCGGCGAATAAGCTGATCTCCGCGGGCCGAGCGGGCTGTGTGGCCGCTCTCGGGAGCGGCGTGACGCCCTCCTGCGCGCAGGGCTGCCCTTCTGCGCCAGCTGCTGCTGCGACAGGTTCATGCTGAGCGAGTGCATCTCTGCCGGGCTGAGCTGGGGGCCCTTGGCGGGGCTGAGCTGGCGGCGGCGTGCCGGGCTGGCCGAGCCGGACTCGGCCGGGCTCAGCTCCCTCGCCACAGGGAACACCATGGGGAAGCCGCTGTGCTCGCGGGAGTGCGAGCGGCGCCGCGAGCGGTGGCGACCGTGACGCGACGGTGGTCCTGCTTCGTACGAGGCCTGCTCGGTGGCCGAGTCGCGGCTGCGGGAGAAGGCTCGGCCCGAGTCCCGACAGCGGGAGGAGGCGCGACGCCGGTCACGGCCGGTCGGCCCCAGTTGACCGGCCAGCTCCAGCGAGTACGGCGACTCCGTCTCGGAGGAGAGCAGCGAGTCGTGCTGCTCCGAGCCGCCGCGCAGACCCGGCACGCGCACACGCAGCCCAGAGAAGTACGGGTCATCTGTGGGCACTGCAGGGGGACGGGTTATATGGTCGCGATCAGGCTGTAATCGTCCCTAATGGCCGTAATTATATCTTTTTATAAAACAACAACTGATAGGTTAATTTGCTGAGAAAAATGGTTTTAAAAAAAATCAGAAAAACATGTATTATTGAAATACGCCATAAATATATAACAAACATTAACTCAGCTGCCTGCAGTCATGCAAACTGTGTCGTACGCCGTTTCTTGTGCAGGCTTCGATACAAGGACAAATGGCTTGTAAGACTAATTACCTACAAAATCATCAACATTTAAGGCCACATGCAAAATTTGCTAGTCAAAACTGAACAGCATCGAATCCTGCTACCGGCCTTACCCATTCCGTTCCCTCGCTATTTGCCGCCACGCGTTCTGGGCCGGGCCGGGGACCTGACCTGCCCGGGCTGCAAATTCCCCAAGTGTAACAACCATTCGCACCAATTCATTTGATTGGTCGAATTCACTTGGATATGACGTCACAGTGACGTTACAGTCTCCATACATACTGCAGTGCGTTATTTTCAACCACCGATTTTTGTGAAATAGAGGTATTGTATCGAAAGAAAAGCCTCCACAGCCATGGGCGTAACCACCACTGAGGACGGGAGGACGCCCCCCCCCCCCCCCCCAACAAAAAAACACATTTTCGGATTTTAACATTACGCCTATGGGAGAATGGAAAGAATCAACTTCACAGTGCCTCCGCCCCCCCCCCCCCCCCCCCCCCCTACTTTCGGAAGGTGGTTACGCCCATGTCCACGGCCATAATCCGCTGTAGCTCAGCGGCAAGATGCCTGTCTTTCGTGTGGAGTGGGCCGGTTCGAATCCCTGCGATGGCGACCTACTTTTTAGTCACGAGCGAATCTTAGGCCGACCCGATCAGAATTAATGGCTACGAGCTGTAGGCCGACCCGATCGGACTTAATGGCGGGGTTAGGTTAGGTTAGGTTAGGTTTTGTTAATCGCTGGTTAACCCTATTCCCTGCGGGGGGCAGATTCTGCCCCTCCCGGTGTTTTATTCACTTGCGGCTTCTAAACCGTTAGACCTAGCGTCCTGAAACTTTGTGACTTTTCCCAAAATTGAATGGCCCGTGTTGTGTCAAAACTTCGAGAGAAAAAATCGGTGCAGCAGAGGCGGTTCCAGGCTCCTGTTTTGGGGAGGGTGTTACAAATGCGGTTTTGCGGCGCATACTTCCTTCGTAGTTTGCAGTGCAATAAATGCGTCAGAAACAATTTCAATGCAATATGCATCATAGATACTGGGATTGTACATATTTTGGGGGCAGAGGCGCACTCAGAATGTAAAAAAATGGGAGGCGATACCCACCCTCAAATTAGGTCCAACTTCAAATTAGTAAGATGATAAAAGCGTTACGCGCATGGTGCCTCCCATATTTTTTTCCTGGATCTGCCTATGCGCAATATATTAAATTTAACAAATTACAGCATATAATGCCCACATGTGACGTTCATGTCGTCCCAAACAATCACGAACAGCACATATTTTTATCAGAAATCCCCTCCCCATTTTACATTCCATGAATACGCCTATGGTTTTATTTTGTTTTTTGTCTTTTGATATATTAAAAGCCAGTACATTTGAAGGTCAAAAACGTTTAAGGCATGAAAATCGGTCAAGCCACATGGCCGCAATGACCTTTCACAAAAACACCCAAAATTTCCGTATTTTTTCCCCCTGCCCCCCCCCCCATTTTTAAACAAAACAAAAATGTCGGGGTCCAAAAAGAGAGATCTTGTCATGACGAATCGAATGGCGTTTTTCCATTGAAATCAACCGAGCGGTTCTCGAAATCTCTGGGGGGGGGAAGAATCTGCCCTCCCCCTCTGGTTAACGCAATTTTGGCCGCCGGGAATAGGGTTAAAGGAAATAGTTCACCTTCAACATGGGGGTTTTGAACTGAGATAGCAGTTTGGTAGCCCGTGTTGGAAAACCCCTATCTTCAAATTTGCTTGACTGAAAAGACTCTCCAGTCGAATATACTTGACTTTTTTTGGCGAAGGAATGCGGTGCTTACGAAAGAATGCGGTGCTTACGATAGCCTGGGTAGAGGCTATATACAATCAGCCAATCAGCTTGCATACTCTGCTAGCAAGCAAACCGCCGGCCGCCGGTTGGCACTTCTCTAATGCAAGTCTATCCTTACGCGACTACTTTCGAATCTGATTGGCTGAGCCATTTTTTTTCTCTCATTTGCGTGACGTCTGAGTAGGTACCTATGTTTATAGTTTTGATAAAATTAATAATTTACGACCTTCTGTCCTGAATCGGCGCGATGTATGGTCATTTTTGACAATATAAAAAGAAATTGTATTTCAAAATATAATCAAGGTTGTTACACTTCGGGAATTTGCTCCCGGCAAGGCTGCCCTGACCTGCCCTCTGGACAAAGGCCACGTGACGTCTAGGAACGGAGCGGTGCGGGGTCAGGGGTCAGGGGTCAGGGGCGGCGGCAGTCGCTCGGTGTGAAGCAGCGCCTGTCAGACGCGATGACACCAGTGAGCAGTTTGTGAAAGGTCTCTTTCTTGATATTGGCTACCTCGGACGAAGATTGCATATGGCGCGCATTGAGGCAAAAGATAGACAAAGATTTCTGCCTACAGTGGAATACTTTTCACAAAGACCGGCGACACAAAATACTACAAGGCATTCAAAAAGGCAAAGGCATTAAAATATCACGTCTCTGAACGACGTGACATTCGGTATCCCACTTTTATTACCTACATTTTTGTCCGCAATTTTACTTCACGGATATCATTGTCATTACTTGAATCGTAGTGCACTTTTAGGACTTCAAAAAATCCGACTTCAACAATATTTTGCATACAAATTCATTTATTAAATTTCACAAACTAAAAACAAGTATATATTATTTGTGTGGAAAACGTTATTCCTACAATCAATCTATTTTGTACAATTGTCATAAGATAAATAAAAATAAAAAGTTGACCTTATATAGCGTATAATCAATTACCCGCGCCCCGGTGGACTACTGAGACAACTTCGCCCTGGTGGGGGGTTTAAAATGAGCCCACCCCCACTAACTCGAAAACTAAATGACGCGTAAAAAGGCGTTCGAAAGCTCTTGAGAAGGAAATTCGAAGTTACTTCGAGCATTTTTTTAGCTGAGGTCCATATTGAGGTCACCAGAGATCATCCACAGTCAAATTTGCCAAGTTTAGGACTGCTCCAGAACCCCCCCCCCCCCCCCCCCCCCCACACACACACACACACACTAATATATCGGGAACTATGATAGCTAGAAACAAACAGCTAAAAACAATCGAAAGCTCATGAAAAATGCAATCGCCATTGGAATCTTCAAATTGTATCTAATGGCTCAGTTTAGGCTCCAAAGGTAACCAAAGGTCACGATTGCATTTTCTTCCAAAAAGTTTGTCGTGAATAACTTTTTATCGATTAAACATAGAGCAATACATTTAGCACCATCGTGTTTGTCTCGTCAAGACTCTTCGAAATATTTTAGTGGTGACCTGATTAGGTAAACTTCAAAATTTGACCTCGGGTCAAGGTCATTTGGTGACCCAGGTAGGTCATGTTGCATATGATATGACGAATATTGACGAGGCAAACATAGTGGTATCATTTACACGTCTCTATCTTTATTATACCAAGAGTTATTTGCAATACAATCCTGGTGACCTCAGATGACCTTAGATGATCTTGCAGAGGTCACTGAGCAACATTTTCACCTGGATCATGAAGAACGATCTAAAATAACATGGTTCTGCAATAATTGGCCTGCTCTAATGCATATTATCTGAAAAGGAAGCATTTGTATATTTACCTATTTACTTATAATGTGGATGTCACGAAATTGACCTGACCTTAGGTCACCGATATAAAAAAAAAATTAATGTAAAATTTTGAACTTATGTGACCTGATCTTCACCTGAGGGTCATTATATGGGGTCAGGTTGTGAACATGACTGCAACTATATCATTATACGTGTAAAATAACCCATAAAACATGTGTCGCATAGCTTTCGTAGACCCCTTGCCAATAGTGACCTTTTGTGACCTGACCTTGACCTTGATCTTTGCTTACAATTTCATCTTTGCTTATGCGGGAGATGAATTATGCTTTCGAGAGCGCTGTGTGCGATAATATGATGAAACACACTGTACACACCGTACACGTTTTCTTGAACACGGCTACTGAATGTCAAGTGATGTTGATGCCTGGCATGATTGAAGATGAATGTTTTAGGGCCTCGAAACATTCAGTATTAGTGTTTCATTAACCCGCGCCCCGCTGGGGTAATCAGGCGAACCCGCCCCGCTGGGGAGGGGGAGAGATTCTTTCCCCTCGTTATCTGCCGAACCAATAACCACAGCGAGACGCGCAAGGAGGCAATCGAAAGTTCTTAATGAGACACATCTAAAGCATTCACGCAATTGTTAGAATAAGGTCAAATGTCAGGTCACAGTCAGATCAAAGGTCAAAATTAAGGTAATTGAGTTTAAGGGCCATACTTTCCATACAAAGCCTTATATTGCGACTATTATCGGTCAAAAACATTGTACACATCATCCACATGCTAGATTGAAAACGCATAATTTTAAGCATGACAGAGTATTCCATTGTCTCAGGATCGTCATATTTGTAGGTATGCAATGTCACCAAATTTGATTGAGCTTCAACATGGAAAACATTGGCGACGCATGAAGGAAATGATATACACGGAGTACATATTTGCCAGCGAAAGGTTGCTGCGATAGGGAGTACTGTACCCCGCTATCTGAAGATAGGGGGGACGCGTCCCCCCCCCCCCCCCCCCGGTGGCGCCGCCCCTGTCATTTTGCATTTACCCTCCGTAAGGGAAGATAGAAACTTTTAAAAATGTGTCAAGCAAACATGTATTTACTTTCGCAGATGCATTCACCGAACCCAGAGACACTCACTTTCATAAAAATAATTACACAATCACCACCAGTGAAAAGCAAAGAAAAAGACGACAAGCCTTTCACTAAGATGCTAGCATACCTTCATTCGCATGTACTTGTGACGGCAGCGGCTCGGATACGAGCTGCACACGTGCACACATACACACACACAGTCGCACGCTATGCACAAACATATACTCTGCGCCAATTTCAGCAGGGTGGTCTTCACTGCCGAAATTCTAAATTCAAGCGAGGGTTACTTCTGAACAGCATAATCATGATGAGTAAGAAAGGGAATATACTGTGCTCACTGCTCAATAGAACTAAACGCATACAAATGTCTTAAAACGTGTTTAGAGTGGCTTTAAACACATCCAAGACCGATGAAGCTCAACCAAATAAAGGCAATGCAAACATACATTTGACATATTGAAATATGCTTTCAACCGAGTGATCTTGAGACAGACTCACCCTGTGTGACTCACTATAGTTTAGTTTAATCACGAATGAGTTGAGTGCAAAAGAAATGGCTGTGAACCGTCGTTTATTATTATCAGAGTTACTGCAATAGTGAGGTTCATGACCACTGGTTTCGGGTCTCTGACCGAGCAAGTGCACGCGAAAATAGTGTCAAGAGCCAGACCAAGTATACATATATAGGCATGTCGAAAGTAACAGGGACGACAGATGTGAGCAATTGAGCATCCGAACCGCATGTATCAGCTCCCTTGTCCGGGGTCTGGAGCAGTACCACTAACGTCGCCACTGCTCACAGGTGCGCTCGCAGGACAGTCATGTCCACTGCTCGCCTGAATAGAGCAAACCTAGTCAGCCTACATCGAACACGACCGAGGTTAACGCATCTATCGGATACAACGGTAACCTACAAAATATCAGGCGGTTTCATACAGGTCCAAGTACTTCTCGCCTACATGAGGTTGTTGACTTCGTTTCTTGTCAACCTTCCTGCGCCACCCGTCTTTAAGAACTATACCATTCTTTCGCCGTGTTTGATTGTCACCACGGCCTACTGAATATTACAAAATAATGAATACTAGATACTTGCGCGACACACGCAAGCGCTAAGAACATGCTGGCAGGCTGAGAAGCACAATCCACTCGGCTCTCTCGGCTTCTCTGGCAGGTTGAGAAGCACAATCCACTCGGTTCTCTCGGCTTCTCAAGACAGCTGAGTCCCCGAGGTGGTTTTAGTGTCCCGAGATGCTCTCGCAGACACGAGTTTCCTTGGAGTCCTCGCGAGGCTCTGGCGGTGCTGTCGAGGCGGGCTCGGTCCTGCTACACCTATCGATCCCTTCTGTTCCCTCCCCCTGCCCTTCCCTCCCGTGCCCGCCCACATCACTGCAGTCCTGCTCAATCTATCACAGGCACATCGGCTCGCGCCGCCCAGTCTGCCGCGTGTCCTTTCCTCCAGCCACCGGCCGGGGGCACCAGGCCGGACTCGGTCGGCCAGCGTGGTCCACAATGTTCATCACCCAGTCAAGAGCACCTCACCGAGCGTCACAGCCCCACTGTCACCGCACGTCCTCCACAGGTGAACTGCACGTCCGCCACAGGTCAGCCGCACGTCCGCCACAGGTCAGCCGCACGTCCGCCACAGGTGAGCCGCACGTCCGCCACAGGTGAGCCGCACGTCCGCCACAGGTCAGCCGCACGTCCGCCACAGGTCAGCCGCACGTCCGCCACAGGTCAGCCGCACGTCCGCCACAGGTCAGCCGCACGTCCGCCACAGGTCAGCCGCACGTCCGCCACAGGTCAGCCGCACGTCCGCCACAGGTCAGCCGCACGTCCGCCACAGGTCAGCCGCACGTCCGCCACAGGTCAGCCGCACGTCCGCCACAGGTGAGCCGCACGTCCGCCACAGGTGAACTGCACGTCCTCCATAGGTGAACTGCACGTCCGCCACATGTGAACCGCACGTTCACCACACGTTCACCACATGTGAGCCGCACGTCCGCCGCAGGTGAGCCGCACGTCCGACACAGGTAAGCCGCACGTTCACCACAGGTGAGCCGCACGTCCGCCGCAGGTGAGCCGCACGTCCGCCACAGGTGAGCCGCACGTCCGCCACAGGTGAGCCGCACGTCCGCCACAGGTGAACTGCACGTTCACCACAGGTGAGCCGCACGTTCACCACAGGGAGCCGCACGTCCTCCACAGGTGAGCCGCACGTCCGCCACAGGTGAGCCGCACGTCCTCCACAGGTGAGCCGCACGTGCACTCTGCCAGCGTCCTATCCCCGAGCGGCGGCGGTAACAGGGCGCTGAGCGTCCACAGTGGCGCCGCACTCCCAGTCTCAGACTCCTGTGGCGCGTCACTGCCAGTTTGAGACGTACATGGCGCGCCGCTGTTGGAAGGACGCCGGCACACGGTTCGGCACAGCGTTCCAGTTGTAGACCTGTCCGTATGGAGACTCCTCTTCCGGACCTGCAAGGCAGGAACTTGCATTTAGTCATCTATTACCGTTTCACCCGAAGCTGATTCGAGCGCCTTTGTAACACAATTCTAAAATATAACATCATCATCAACATTAAATACTTCATCAAAAGTTGTCCACACTCACTTCGCTGATGATAAAGAAATTATAAATTTACAAAGTTCTCCCGCAATATCCCTGTGCTAGAAATTTACAACACTGTTTAACCCTATTAGTGGCAGGAGTGGATTCCGCCCCCTTCATGTTCTCGCAGATATCTCCAGAACGGCTAATACCAGGCCCATGAAATATTAAGAATTTTCCTAAAATAAATGTCCACATATGGAGTCAAAATTTTGAGTTCTTAACTTGAACAGAGGCGGTTCCAAGGCACGGTTTTGGGAGGGTTCTGCGGCGACATTTGGCGATAATACGGAAATGCGATCTTCACGGTTTCTTCCTAACTGCTTCAAGTATGAAAATATAACTTCTCCTTCCATTATTTGCATAATGTATTACATATAGAGTCGCAGGGGCGTGTTCAGGCACATGAAAAGGGGGGGGGGTGACTGCCAAGGTGATAATGATATGTCAGCGATTATGGCGCAATAGACGGATATATGCACATATGACGCCAGGAGAGGGAGTTAAGTCATTTTTTTTTGCAGAGGCGCGCTCAGGAATGGAAGAAAGGGGTCACATTATTGCAAGGAAACTAAGATACATGGGCCAACAATGACATAACATACTGCAGTTTTCGGATGAAACATGCACCAGAGGATACTCTACGAACCAGTATAAGATAATAGGTGAGTCCAGGTAGGGTAAAAAGGGGGGTAACCAATGTGAATTGAAGTTGTAAGTGAAATAGTCACCGTTGACTAGTTAGTATCATTATAGCGGAGAATATACCTATCTGAAGGTCTTGTACCTCCCCAGTTTGGATCCTGGATACGCCTATGATGAAGTTCAACATGTAAAAAGGAACTATCTACGATCAATACCTTATTTATAATGCTGGGTAGCAACTTGCTTGCGGTTAATACTTTCTCTATTTGACCTCCCTTTTTCACTAACCTGGCACCGCCTATGGCAAAAATATGTTGTATTACTGTTTTGTCTAATGTCAAAGTAACACACCATTTTATTTATTAAAAAAACAACATAAAAACGGTTTTGTTACGCATTTACTTTCACCTCCATATTGAGTGACCTGCACACGCCTATAATTTTTACATTTTCCAAAGTCACCACCATATATCAATTTCCAATGCAATCTCTATCGATCCCCATTAATTGCGTTAAACTCGGTTCATAAACATGACAGCTGTCTTGGATCACAAATACCTCTATTATTTGTAGTTTTTGGCCCCATGTTGCCCCCCATTAAAAAAAATCGATTACATTTTTATTTTTAGAAATGTAGATCGTGTTGAGGGGAATCAAACGCCGTTGGATTTGTTTTAATCGGAAGGTAGATCTCGAGATCTCTGAGGGGCGGAATCCCCCCCCCCCCCTGTCACTAATAGGGGTAGCCAGGAGCCAGCCACTAATAGGGTTAAGAGGTCACGATCAACCGTTCGTGGTACATGCCAGAACCACATAACATAACTAATATATGTCAGAACCGCGTACATAATGATAACCATTTGCCATGCCATGTCATATCACTAAGTAGGTGTCCGGCACGAATTTCGTGACATCCGGCGCTTTGACCATGGGAGCGCTTTTCATGGCACTACGAAACATGAGCATGAGATAATGATTTGGAGACAAGGCAGGGCGAGTTTACGAACATGATAAGAATTGCCTTTAGTTGGTCGCAATGCTGAAAGTAACTCTGTAATGTTAAAGGTAATCATCGCGTATTTCCTACTTTAGCATCAACATAATCTACAGAATACTTTCCATAAAACAAGAGAAATTGTTACAATAACGTAAAGACAGAGATAAGGACGAGAATGAGAGAGAGCGAGAAAGCAAGAGAGAGGGAGAGAGAGAGAGAGAGAGAGAGAGAGAGAGAGAGAGAGAGAGAGAGAGAGAGAGAGAGAGAGAGAGAGCGAGAGCGAGAGCGAGAGCGAGAGCGAGAGCGAGAGCGAGAGCGAGAGCGAGAGCGAGAGCGAGAGCGAGAGCGAGAGCGAGAGCGAGAGCGAGAGCGAGAGCGAGAGCGAGAGCGAGAGCGAGAGCGAGAGCGAGAGCGAGAGCGAGAGCGAGAGCGAGAGCGAGAGCGAGAGCGAGAGCGAGAGCGAGAGCGAGAGCGAGAGCGAGAGAGAGAGAGAGAGAGAGAGAGAGAGAGAGAGAGAGAGAGAGAGAGAGAGCGAGAGAGCGAGAGCGAGAGCGAGAGCGAGAGCGAGAGCGAGAGCGAGAGCGAGAGCGAGAGCGAGAGCGAGAGCGAGAGCGAGAGCGAGAGCGAGAGCGAGAGCGAGAGCGAGAGAGAGGGGGAGAGAGAGAGAGAGAGAGGGGGAGAGAGAGAGAGAGAGAGAGAGAGAGAGAGAGAGAGAGAGAGAGAGAGAGAGAGAGAGAGAGAGAGAGAGAGAGAGAGAGAGAGAGAGAGAGAGAGAGAAAAGATAAAAAAGAAGAAGATTGAAGTTACATAGCCATAGTTTAGATTTGTTTTCATGTTGAGTAACAGGATAGATGATGCTGGACACTCATACGCATGATTTGGTCTTAGTATAGCTGATGACATTTTAGATGTCCTCATCTTTGTCCTCATTATTATTATTTAGAAGCAAACTTATACTGTACACTTCACACTTGCAAAGCATACTATAGAAATTTAAAACGATGACAAAGAAAATTAAGTTGCAAATAACGCATGCCAATGTATGTCTTTTCCACCCGTGAGCTGCGAGTGTAAGCTCAGAACGGTAAGCGTGCGGTTATTTTAGCTGAGCCACAATCCGGACATTCACATTATATAAAAATAAGGCGATGTCAAACATCTCTTTACTGGACGTTGTTATATTTAGATTCGTACATTTTAGTGAGTCATTTAACTTCCCCAAGTGCCATCTCATTTATATATTTCACAGTTAGTGTATGGCTTTATGCAATTGTATATACATATGCAGCACATTGCTAAGTCAGCGGCGAGTCACCTACCTTGTCTGAGTTGAAGTCACGTGAGTCGTCACCGAGTCATAGGCGGAGTCACTGCGTCTGTCGTTGTCACTCATGTCAGCGGTAAAGCGTCAGCGCTCTACATCAACTCAGCACCGCCCAGTACGCGTGGCAGGCACTCAAAAAGTCGGTCCACGCCCTACGTCGTCTTTGGAACGTCAAGTCGCGGCGAGGTCCGCGGCACGTGTCACGTGGTGCCGCGTGGCACGTGCCGGTCGTCTCGGAAGGTCGGTCGTGTCGGCCCGTCCCTCGTTACCGGTGCTGACCGCACACGCCGCCGGGCGAAATGGCGCAGACAGGTCACAGTCCGCGAGAAAGGTCAGCCCAACGCAGTCACGGCCGCCACTTAAGGTGATGAGTGCGGCTTGCAAGACGTGGGGCGAGCTATGTCTGTGTCTCGTGTCGAGTTGCGCAAGAAGCAACGTCGGAGCTGTACGCTCTAAACCAAAGAGCCAAAATCATCCAGTCGTAGTCCGATCATGGCGAATGGGCAAACCATGTGCTGTTCAGGTCAGGTCAGGTCAGGTCAGGTCAGGTCAGGTCAGGTCAGGTCAGGTTCGTAAAAGACATCTTAGATGTGTCTTGTGACAGCGGTCAGCTTCATCGCTTTACCTGGGCTGGTTCGGTTCAGACCAGACCAGGTCAGGTCATGTCAATGTCACCACAGGTCAGTTTTCGTCAGTCCGTCAGTTCACCACAAAGAGCCGTGCTGGGGCCATATTACATCCGCCGCTGTCACCACAGACAGACAGGCAGACATACAGACAGACAGACAGACACAGGCAGACAGACAGACAGCGTGCCGGAAGTCTGATCATGCAGCCGTTTGCTGTTGGCCTTACCAGCCGGTGTGGGACCACTGGCTCCGGGCCATGTGTTAGATGCGTGGGCAGACGTGCGGGGGTGATTACTGGAGCGGCCGCGCGCCGTCCGAGTAGTACATCTCCCACTCACTGTCCACAGCTGCGGCCGAGAGACATGTGCACACACACGCGCAGAGGAGCCATCAGGTTAGCCATGACATGCGGTGAGGTGTGAGAAGATCGGTCATGCGTAGAAAGTTAAAGATTGAGTCAGTGGAAATCGCACAGAAGGAGGACTGGCTAAACGTGCAATACGTCCATCCAATGGCAGAATGACTTCACATGGAATATGTAAGGCTTCAAACTGCAACCATATTTCAAAAGAAATGTCCTCAAAACGTGTTAAAGCAATGTGAATAGAAATCGGCAACCAATTAAATAATTCCGGTCACTTAAAGGGAATGTTTCACCTTTCAGAAAGTTGTCAAACATACGTTTGTTGTAGTCGAAAATATGAAGCAAGTGCTGCTGAAAACGATGGTGATATTTTTGTATCTCGAAAAGTCACCTAACTATATACAAATTAAGTTTCTTTTTATTTGGGACGATGACGTCATTATTGAGCTACAGACCTTCGCTCATTGGCTGACAAAGTGGAATTGGCTGAAACAGTCACTATCAGCCAATCAGCGGCGGCACTAGTCTAGACTCCATTTTGCAAACTATAAATTGAATTGCTTAAAAACGGCTAAGTTTTTGGGAAAATGACCTTAGTATTTTCGACATTTCAAAAAACGGCCAAAGATAATGGCTATCTCAGTTCAAAACCAATACAAAGGTGAACCATTCCCTCTAATATACAGAATGTGAAAGCAGAAAATGTAAGTAATGTTGAACCAAGCTTACAAATATCACCGATGTTTATGACATCTTTCAAGTTGCTATCTGCTGGAGCAGCTGTTAATTTGTTTAGCTTGGTACCTTTCTAAAAACTATCTTTACCATAACCATGAAGTTATATTCAAGGTTATTCAAATAGTCGTGATTTCAACTAGTGATCTAATTATAATTAAATTAAAGTTTTAGTTGAATAATAAATTAATATACAAAATTAAAGTTGAATAAAACTAAAGTTTACCGGTACTCTGGAATATTTGTTACGGACTATTTTCAGAGATGGTTAGAGCCCGTATCACACTCCCTGCTACACCGCATGACTCACCATGTTGCATTTGCATGGGTTGGACGTAAGAGATGGGGTTTTGCGCCAGTCGATTCGGATTAGGCAATGTACCATACTGCATCCGACCTGCACGAGCAAGAGGTCTTCAGTCAGCAGCCGGGTCGGGACGGGACGGAGGCGCCGCCGACACGTGACCAGGAGCTGGCCGCGCCAAACAGAAGGGACGACCATATCATCCTACGATTTTATCGATATTGATATATTTACTGCAAAGTCACCGTTATTGGCAGAGTGATCAGTTAAGAGTTTGAAAAGTCGTCCATTCTGTTTCATGACGTCAGAAACAGTGCGCATTCCGTGATCAGAGCATGCCAGAGTGAGGAAGATAGCCGAACAGTGTGGCCATGCAGTGCATGACCCCAACACCAGAGTCGTGTCTCGTGCAGAAGTGACCAGTGCATGTGATCCCTGTGACGTGTCAGCAGCTGAGCCACCCCATCCAGCTCATGCACACCGTGGTCTCAACAGAGCTGCTGGATGTTTCCAAACATGCAAATAATAACGTAATTTCTGCTGTATTCCAGCTGAAATTGTACGCAAAATATTGATATTGCTTGTCCACGATTGTATGGGAGGAATGCTTTGCATTTTCCCTAATAATTGTATTGCTTAGGACACAACCATAGCATACTTTCAAGTTAAGTGTTCTGGCTGTTCGCGTTCTGAAGAAGAAAAAAAAACATGGGCTTCCAGTTTCATAACCCCGCGCCATGAACTCTTCGCTAGCTTCGATTCTGCCCGAATCACGTACAAACTGAGCCAATGAGCTTGGATCTGATTCTCCGGAATGGCCAGTTCTGGAAAACTCGGCATTTCCGCTCGTTGCACGGCGTCAGGTCTCTATGGTCTCTCGTGTGACACTCCGGTCGGCGACTCACCCATGCCGGAGTCGTAGCCGCCGGCCCTCTGCTGCCACATGGGCGGCTGGTGCTGCAGTGTGGCGTGCTGCTGCAGCGGTTGCGGCGCCGGCATGTAGCCCCGCATGTCGCGCGGGTCCACTGGCAGACGCGGGTCCCCGCGCAGCTCCCGCCGGTCCCCGCGCAGCTCACGCGGGTCCCCACGCGGGTCCCCGCGCAGGTCCCGCGGTTCCCGCGTCGACGACTCGTCCTTGGAGCCCTTGGATTTGACGAAATTGGGAACACGGGCCTGGAAGCCGCTGTAGTACAGCTCATCTGAAAACGGACGGAAGGTTAGCGCAAGTTGGCAACGATGTCTCCTCCTTTATCAAAATCACAAACTTATCATTAACATAAGGAGTTTGGTACTTAAATAACTCATATTATGCCCGTGATTTTGTGTGTGAAGTGTGATTTTAATAGAACCCGAGTCTCGGGTGAGTCATCTACTGCAGCAAATTGCTACAGCTCAATTACTCAGTTGTCGGCAGAGTTATCGTGGATAAAGCTCACGATCAGTCTGATCTGTCCGGTCTCCACCCTGACCCATCTCCCGAGCTCTGCAGTTCTGTGTAATCCGATGCTGGCTGACAGCGAGCGCCGGCCCGCGGTGAAAGTACAACTGGTGTGCTGAGTCTGTATGCCTGTCTGCATGTCTCCGGCGCCCGGTATGCGGTGCCTGATAGTGATGACGTCACTGGAGCCCGTTCAGACGGGAGTTCCTCGAGGAGTCAGGTGCCGCCGGATCGCCGGTCACCGGTCCGCAGTCCGCTAGCCGACTCCTCGTCTCCTGCTGCGGAAATACCGCCGGAATGCCGCTGACACGAGCAGGGGCTTGTGGCGCTGCTGACAGGGGTTTCCTCTGATCACCTGGTCACACCCGGCTGTCGTCCGCTGGCCAGAACTGCTGAGCATTTCCCCTGACCGTGCCGTCACACCCGGCTGTCGTCCGCTGGCCAGAGCTGCTGAACATTTCCCCTGACCGTGCCGTCATACCCGGCTGTCATCTGGCCAGAGCTGCTGAGCATTTCCCCTGACCGTTCCGTCACACCCGGCTGTCATCTGGCCAGAGCTGCTGAGCATTTCCCCTGACCGTTCCGTCACACCCGGCTGTCATCTGGCCAGATCTGCTGAGCATTTCCCCTGACCGTGCCGTCACACCCGGCTGTCATCTGGCCAGAACTGCCGGGCATTTCCTATAGTCGTCTGATCACACCCGGGTATCGTCTGCCAGCCGAGCGGGGCAGGAATCCGCTGCGAGTCCGACGGGACCGGTCCCACCCGTCTCCGGTGTTCCCTTCTAGCCAGATAGAGACCCGTTCCACCCGTCTCCGGCATCAGGAAGTGTCAGCGTACCGCCCCCATGGTTCTCCGGAAGTCAGCACCTCATGTGATGACCCGGACAGGTGGGCGTTTGATTGCTGTTAGGTGTGCTCAGTGTTTCCGTCCGGGCAGGTGGGGCAGGACTGTCCTGTGCCGGAGGGCCGGATGATTGGGAGGTACAGGCGGAACGTGAGGTGCGCAGATGGCCCGGGGGCCTGTGAGTCAGAGTCAGCCACTGGTCGCGGCGAAGTCAACGACCGGCGGACTACAGCGGTGGCCTTTCCTGCTCTCCGGTCGTGCCGCGTTAATGCCGGATGAGTGTTGCGCGGCTTTGTCCGTCGTTAGACAAACATTATCGTTGTACAGCGCAGCTGAGTGTTGCTGACGTCACCGGACCGTTTTAGGAGCGCGCCTTGTCTGATATTACCAGCACCGGCGACGCGTCGTCCCGAGTCTTGCAGTCACAGCCTGCACTTACCGCCCTTCTTCCTCTCCTTCTTCTCCTTCTTCCTGCCGAGATGGAGCCGGGCGCGCAGTCCACCGCCTCCGCCACTGCTCTGCGCGGGCGTCTCCTGCTCATCAGTGTCCTCACCGTAGTCGGGCTGTAGGGCACACAGGCACCGTGTTAACTGGCGGCTTATATACCAGTGCCAAGTGCGAAGGGTAGACAAGTGTCCACTCTATGTTCACTGTTATGTTGCAGTGTCAACATCTGATATTGCATCACGACATACCAGGGAAATAGGCCAGGGGAAATCACATTCCCCAATTAGCGCAGTCTCGCGCCAATTAAACAGCATGACAGTGTGTATCACAGTTCAAGCAGTGCGCAAGTGTCTTGCGACCGTTGCTAATTGTATAACATTACATCACACCAGGCCGACGCAGCAGTCTGTCATCGCATGTGTCTCGGCGTGGTGCTGTGTGTCGTGTCCCAGTGGTGTGTTGCCTGTCGTGTCCCCGTGGTGTGTTGCCTGTCGTGTCCCAGTGGTGTGTTGCCTGTCGTGTCCCAGTGGTGTGTTGCCTGTCGTGTCCCAGTGGTGTGTTGCCTGTCGTGTCCCAGTGGTGTGTTGCATGTCGTGTCCCAGTGGTGTGTTGCCTGTCGTGTCCCCGTGGTGTGTTGCCTGTCGTGTCCCCGTGGTGTGTTGCCTGTCGTGTCCCAGTGGTGTGTTGCCTGTCGTGTCCCAGTGGTGTGTTGCCTGTCGTGTCCCAGTGGTGTGTTGCCTGTCGTGTCCCCGTGGTGTGTTGCCTGTCGTGTCCCCGTGGTGTGTTGCCTGTCGTGTCCCCGTGGTGTGTTGCCTGTCGTGTCCCCGTGGTGTGTTGCCTGTCGTGTCCCAGTGGTGTGTTGTCTGTCGTGTCCCAGTGGTGTGTTGCCTGTCGTGTCCCAGTGGTGTGTTGTCTGTCGTGTCCCCGTGGTGTGTTGCCTGTCGTGTCCCAGTGGTGTGTTGCCTGTCGTGTCCCAGTGGTGTGTTGCCTGTCGTGTCCCCGTGGTGTGTTGCCTGTCGTGTCCCAGTGGTGTGTTGCCTGTCGTGTCCCAGTGGTGTGTTGCCTGTCGTGTCCCAGTGGTGTGTTGCCTGTCGTGTCCCCGTGGTGTGTTGCCTGTCGTGTCCCAGTGGTGTGTTGCCTGTCGTGCCTTAGTGTTATGCGGTGTGTCTTGTCGTCTCTGTAGTGCGCTGTACTCACGTTGGGCAGGTCTCTGTGCGAGGTTCGGTCGGTGTCCCGGGGGCGGCAGTTTTGGGCGGCCTCTCGGACCGTCCCTGCCGTCCGGAGGATCCGGAGCTGCCGCCGGAGCCGGCCACGCTGTACGGATCCTCGTCAGGGATCGGTATCGAGTTTCGCACCGCCGGTACGACGCTGGGCGGGATCGCAGACCGCAGACCTGGCGCGCACGTACCAGGAGTCAGAAGGGGCAGGAGTGTCTTCGTGAGGCCCGCGCACACTGACACAGTCAGACGTGGGGACTGGGTGAGCATGAGGAATGGGCGTAAAAGGGATCAGCGTCCATGACAAAAACATTTTTTGGTATACGCATGACACGTAATCCTTTGCATAAAAGATACCGACTCTATCTCGCATACACTAATCTGATAAAAACCTGCGCAAACCTCAAACAAAAGATCGACATTGCATGGAGCGCGGAACTCTCAAAGACGTCATGCACCACACAAAGGCGAACAAAGGAGCTATCGACCATTCAATGTCTACATGCACAATGCAGCAGGCAGCGCCCAGGCTTCCCCTCACAGTTCGAATGCTGCAGTGACAGGAGTAAAAGCCGCGCCGTAGCGACTGCAGCCTCACCCCCCCCCCCCCCCCCCCCCTCCTCTGGTCGGCCAGACCGTCCACTGACCGGGCATCAGCTTGCCCTTGAGCATGTCCAGCGCCAACGATGTTGATGACGAGCACCCAGCAGGGGCAGTTGAGCAGGTCGTCGTCGTTTTTGACGAACGCCAGCGAGGTCATGCACTGGGTCTCGAGCCGCGTTCGGTCCGGGTACTGCCGCTTCAGCTCCCGGTTCACGTTCTGCTGGAACTTCTTCAGGTCGAACATCTGCCGGGCGGGGTGGCGGCTGTCATACGCTGCCACGGGCTGTCATACGCTGTCACGGGATGTCATACGCTGTCACGGGCTGTCAGACGCTGCCACGGGCTGTCATACGCTGTCACGGGCTGTCATACGCTGTAACGGGCTGTCATACGCCGTCACGGGCTGTCATACGCCGTCACGGGCTGTCATACGCTGTCACGGACTGTCATACGCTGTCACGGGCTGTCATACGCTGTCATGGGCTGTCATACGCTGTCACAGGCTGTCATACGCCGTCACGGGCTGTCATACGCTGTAACGGGCTGTCATACGCCGTCACGGGCTGTCATACGCCGTCACGGGCTGCCATACGCTGTCACGGGCTGTCATACGCTGTCACGGGCTGTCATACGCTGTCACGGGCTGGCACACGCTGTCACGGGCTGTCATACGCTGTCACCGACTGGCATACGCTGTCACCGACGGATGTGAGCACGTTATGTGGAAAACAAACGGGTTCTATGGATGGGGGACAATGGCTGTAGAATGCGGATGCCTGGTGAAATAGGCGATGCAGCGAAGAGTGTCAGTAGTGTGTGCTGCGTTCGGAACCGTGCATATGTCCGAATGTTGTTTGTGTTAATCATCTTATGCAGGACGCACCGTTGCCCAGTACGTGCTGAAATATTCTGCGTTTTGATGGGTTGATGCTAACGCATATCTATTATCCTAGAGACGCAGGCGTTTCTGCTTATTGTAAGCGTACCTTTCATATCCGCAACTGTAAGTTGCCCGCCCTGCTTTTAAACAAGAACATCTCCTAATGCTCGAGCTCTTTGCCACATCTGATGCTGCTTTAGTTGGCATCAGACATTCCTAATCGCCGCTGTGGCACGTCCGGACAGTGATATTAGTCACCCATGAAAGAACGGTACCTGGCCGCAGACCTCATCCGCTCGACAGCTCTTATAATTCCAGAACTGCCCCATCAGATTACTCAGAAAAAGAACATCTATCAGGGCGTCCTGTCAGGCCCATCCTCCGGGCGAGGTAAAAGGACCACCGCTGCCTCTCGGATACCATGGCAACAGAAAACAAATCTGCCCAGATAATATGACAAAAGTCCATGGACAAAATATGTTAATCAGCTTAGTGAGCAGAACTTCTGAGAAGCTATCTGTCCCCTTATCAGCACATAGTTAATTTATATAGGATTACCATGACCGGTGAGCGTGAGCAGATTCTGGCGCCGTCTGACAGAGGATAATTACTTTAAAATCGGCACCGAGTGAGCAGATGCTCCCGATAACGGTAACTGCTGATGGATTGGCTGCGAATTCTCCAAGGTCGTCTTCTTCCATCCATCAGCCGAGTAGCGGCGCTGGCTGGCGGCGAGGTCACGGAGAGGCCACAGGCGACCTTGAGCCGCCACCTCCCTCATCTCGGCTCTATCGTATGTGGCGGTGATTATTGAGTGTGGTGCGAGGCAGGCGACTTCCGCAAAACATCCACAGACGCTTTAGCCGACTGGCAGTGCGAAATAGTCTGGAGGATGATCAGTGTGAGCATGGCTGTGCCCGGTGATCACGGGACAGAGGTGTCATGTTATATACCGTGGCATCAGTCGCTCGGTGGCTGCGTTTCGCATTCGACCCGTCCTCCTCATTAGACCGCTGCTGTTTAACCCGGTATGCGTCAGGACGCGGTGTGTCTCGCATTCGACCCGTCGTCCTCATTAGACCGTTGCTGTTTAACCCGGTACGCGTCAGGACGCAGGGAACTGTGACTGGACTCACCGTCAGTCCCTTGTTGACATCCAGCGCGGCCTGGGGCAGCTTCAGGATGTCCGAGCCCACGGCGTTCTCGCCGTTGGCGTAGCGGACGAATACGTTGGACTTTGCCAGCTTCTTCACCATCATGTTTCCCTCGTTGTCCATCTTAATCTTGACTCCCTGATGACGAGCGAAAAGGCGCACATGAGCTTACAGACTACAGGTGACTTGATACAGCCTGAGCGAGGTTCGCTTACTTTCACGGACTGTGGGTTCCTTTCGATATTACTTATCACAATGTATTATGTGGCACAACGTCAACGCAATTTAACTCGAAACACAGCAAGAAAGCTGCCAATGGCTTTCATTTACCGCTTTGCCATTAAGACATGGCTTAGGCTACATCAATCAAATGCGTTTATGGCAACTATTTTCCCGAAACAGCGGTTCATTCAAACTTCCATCTTGAGTATAATGTCCAGAAAATGTACTGTCACTTACGCCCGCCAATGTACCGCTTCACCTCTTCAATCTTGGGATCTCGCAGCGGGTTGTCAAACCCGCCCAGGCCGATTCTGTGAATCAGAGCCATCAGCGTGATTATTTCGCAGGTCATGCTATTTGCGTCACCGCTAACTTGCCTCCTAACCACTACACTTCACACAACACCGGCTATGTTCTCAGCTGGGTCTCAGCACACACACACACACACACACACACACACACACACACACACACACACACACACACACACACACACACACACACACATCCTAACGTACATCTCTTTCAAATACAATATCCGGATATCACGAGCCCATCATGCAGATGTGGACATAGACGCGAAGATGCCGCTCATTTCATTTTCACGTGTCCCCTTTACAATGTCCAAAGAAATAATCTTATCACCAATATTAAAGTAGAAATTCCTCTTTTTGATAACTTTTCGACCTCTAAGAAATGTAACATTCTTCTGAATGGAAAGGGCCTAACCAAACACCAAGAATCATATGTCGCTTTTCACTTTCAATCATTCATCATGCAAACTCGACGCTTTCGTTCACCTTCATAACATACGTAATTAGCTTCACAACATTACACTGATCCGACTGCAGCTGCCTGGCGCCGGTGAACTTTGATGAATACGCGCGACACTCGGCGGGCGGATGGTGGGGTCGGCGCGTTCGACAACGGGACCTTGGTTTCTTTTAGTTTGCTTGTGTTACACGATTTATCTTCGCTTTATGTATGTCTTATGTTATTCTGGAAAGGTGCTATGATTTAAGCGTAAGCTTTTGCGCCGATCCATTTTGTTGTGTATTGTATGTTTATTTGGTTTATTTGCAATAAATTTCTCTGAACTGAACTGAACACACACACACACACACACACACACACACACACACACACACACACACACACACACACACACACACACACACATCCAGAGTCCGTTACCACATCACACAGACACCGGTGACCAGCGAAAGGCGACCACGTTCGGTTGGCGACAGCGTGCTGATTCTGATACTGAGTGCCGCCAATCATGGCTCGGCGCTCTAATTCCGCGTTGAGTAACGCGTCTGGGCCGGTCATGGGAGTGGGGTGAGGGCCGCAGCGGGGCTGAAATCGTGCCGCTCCTCCCCCACCGGCACACGCCTGACATGCATCGGTGCACACGTCAATTCGCCGCGCAGCCGCGCCGACAAAATACACGGCGAAGGACTGCGTGGACCGAGCTCCCTGTGAACACAGATAACTCAAGGGGCTGGCCTTGTGGGGCGATTTAATAAACCCCACTAAATGCGTGTTTCTCATCGCATTCAAATCAGCCATTCGCAAGCTACTCGCGCCTGGCATTCGATACGATGCTTGACAGGTGTATAAGCTCATCACTTTGTATTGTCTCCTGAATCACTCCTGAATCAAGTCATGCCTTCTGAATTTTCAGTATATCAGCGAATATGTATCATCCCCCTCCTCTCAACCTTTACAATCCCCGCATTCACCTTCCTCCTCCCCTCCTCCCCTCCTCCCCTCCTCCCCTCCTCCCCTCCTCCCATCCTCCCATCCTCCCCTCCTCCCCTCCTCCCCTCCTCCCGCTTGCCTGGCTGGCGGAGCGGCCCGCAGCACTGGACGGCCTTCACAGCTCCGCGTCCAAACCTTGCCGCCGGTGTCGGAGATGGCGCCACGCGCGACGGAGACTCATCAGGCTGATGACGGTCTGCAGGCTCTCAAACCCGCCACCCGTGAGCACCCCTCTCCTCCCAGCTACCCCCCCCCCCCCCCCTCTTCTCCACCGACTGCAGGCACGTGCCTCATAGCCACCGCTCATGCCCTCCCCCGAGCGACCCCTGCGACCCGCGGCAGCTAATGCCTGCTGAGGGAGCATCAGCGCCATGCCCTCCCCGAGCGACCCCTCCGACCCACGGCAGCTAATACCTGCTGAGGGAGCATCAGCGCCATGCCCTCCCAGAGCGACCCCTCCGACCCGCGGCAGCTAATGCCTGCTGAGGGAGCATCAGCGCCATGCCCTCCCCCGAGCGACCCCTCCGACCCGCGGCAGCTAATGCCTGCTGAGGGAGCATCAGCGCTGAGAGACGAGCTCACAGCTCGTCTGCGCTGACTTTCGATATCTCCTTATAATCAGAGTGGATCACGCTCGCTCAACTGGCTCAGAAAGGGATGGTCTGTCCCTTCCGGTCTGCCCACCGATTATCTCAGTCCAGGGACGGTACACGGGTCGACAGTTGCCAGGTGACTGTCCCCACCTGGTCCTCTGGCCAGCCCGGCTGGAGAGAGAAGCAGTGGCAGTGCTCGGTCTCTTGTCAGTGGCCATCCAGAGAGCGGTATACCGAGCAGGTTTGGCGGGACCGTGGGCTGGACCAAGCGGCCTCGGTGGGCTCCTCCTCCCGGGTCGGCCAGACCGGCGGAGAGGCGCCCGGGAGATGGTAGCGATACCACGCTACGGAGATCTGCCGCATCCCTCCACGCTTCGTAATTACAGAACACGCCCGATCGATAATTCGGCTGACGTGTTATGTGACCACGCTAAAACGCAGACTAATAAAGTCTCTGAGTTTCTCCGCTTGTAAGAACGGGACAAATGTAGAGCATAGCTTCACTGTAAGCAAATTATCGGAATGAGCGTGGAAATATCCGGTGAGTAATGTTTCATCTACTACAGAAGAAAATGGTCTAGCTTTATTCTATCTGAAAGACGAAGAAGTTCTTATGCTCAATTTAAGTGTCCGTGAGTAAATGAAAGGTCAAGGGCACATTGGTGAACACAGCAGGTCATTTCGACCACTTCCCTCAGTGTGATGTGTGCATAGATATGGTTTAAACTCCGCTTACACAGTTATACCATCCCTGCGTGTCCATAATGATTAACAGAAGATATTAGCGAACGTCTAATTGCTTCCACCACTTAACTCTAGCATCTAACAAGTGTGCTGTTTTGGCGAGATAAACAACGCTTGCCGTCATTTGAAGCCACCATAAACGGAACGTAAAAAGTTACGACCTTTGCGTCGTCAAGGCTTTTCACTGGCAGCACTCAGCGGATACAATCCAGCCGGAAACATGCGGCTCTCACAACTCTGTTGCTATGCCACGCACTCACAGTTATAGTGACAGCTCAGCCTCCGTGATGTCATACCCGTACTTACTTGCTGCCGTCGAAGCCGACATCGGAGCCGTGGACGGTGAGCACTCCGACCCGGGCGTACGCCTTGGCCACGCGCCGGTTCCGCTCGAACACGATAATCTTGGCCCAAATCTCATCGTCGATCGAGTCCCACTTTGAGAGCACCTCTTTGATGTGGTCCTGAAACGGCACGATGCGTTGTCAGTGGGCTGACCGGAACAGTGGTATCGCCCCGGATCCCAGGGAAAGTGAAAGAGGATGATACCGCTTGAAACGAGGTCGAGAGCGGCCAGGAGACCCAACTGTATGAAGCCTACTAAGTCAGCCATGCCTGTCAGCGAGCCAAGCGAGAGAGAGAGAGAAGGTGTCGCTATCTCCTCGGATGAATGTTGGTCACAAGCATAGTTAAGTTTCCCGGCCTTTTATCTATCTGTTTATCCATGCGTGTCACACCACGCGAGAAATCAGAGGGCGTGAAACTGCGACGCCCGATGAGAGTCAGATCCACTGCCACTGAGGCCACTGAGACTGGCAGTCCACTGAGACTCCATCCTCTCACAGGCCACTAACACCTCCTAGTGGGCGACTCGCCAGCCTGCGGTGCCAGTAAAGCCTGCGGTGCCAGTAAACGGCGCCAGTAAAGCCTGCGGTGCCAGTAAAGCCTGCGGTGCCAGTAAAAGGCGCGGTCTCGGCCGCAGCGACTACTTAGTGTATAGTCACGAGAAGTGTGTGTGTGTGTGTGTGTGTGTGTGTGTGTGTGTGTGTGTGTGTGTGTGTGTGTGTGTGTGTGTGTGTGTGTGTGTGTGTGTGTGTGTGTGTGTGTGTGTGTGTGTGTGTGTTGTATATGTGTGTGTGTGTGTGCGCGTGTGTGTGTGTGTGTGCTGTGTGTGTATGTGTATGTGTATGTTGTGTGTGTGTGTGTGTGTGTGTGTGTGTGTGTGTGTGTGTGTGTGTGTGTGTGTGTGTGTGTGTGTAGGTGTGTGTGTGTGTGTGTGTGTGTGTGTGTGTGTGTGTGTGTGTGTGTGTGTGTGTGTGTGTGTGTGTGGTAGGTGTGTGTGTGTGTGTGTGTGTGTGTGTGTATGTGTGTGTGTGTGTGTGTGTGTGTGTGTGTGTGTGTGTGTGTGTGTGTGTGTGTGTGTGTGTGTGTGTGTGTGTGTGTGTGTGTGTGTGTGTGTGTGTGTGTGTGTGTGTGTGTGTGTGTGTGTGTGTGTGTGTGTGTGTGTGTGTGTGTGTGTGTGTGTGTGTGTGTGTGTGTGTGTGTGTGTGTGTGTGTGTGTGTGTGTGTGTGTGTGTGTGTGTGTGTGTGTGTGTGTGTGTGTGTGTGTGTGTGTGTGTGTGTGTGTGTGTGTGTGTGTGTGTGTGTGTGTGTGTGTGTGTGTGTGTGTGTGTGTCCGCCGGCAGCGGGGACGGTGGCTGAGCGTGAGACACGATGCCGTGCCGTTCACGCCATGTCGCATGACGCGTGAGACCGCCAAACAAGGACGAAAGCCGGCCTTCTAACCGCAATTAACGGCTAAATCCGGAGACAATCCCGGACAATCGGAACCAAATGTCGCTGAAATAATGCGTTTGGAGGCGAGCCAAGTGAGCGGCAATAAATTGATTGCATGATATTATTATTTTGACTTGCAAAATGTGGCTGTTTACAGCGATCCACCACTAGCGTTGTTTTCTTCTTCGAATATTTTATTTTTGCAAATAAGCGGTAATTCGACTCGACTCGAACAAACTCGACTCGAACTCGATTCGACTCGAACACGGTCCTCACATATCATTATGTATCTCTGGGGGGTAAGTATTCTAAAATGTATGTTTCTGAGGGATCCATTGGTTACAATTATCTCATCAACAGCGACTGGATGTTACTACCGTTCCTATCCTGATGACGGCCAGCGAATTTTCCGACTCCCAATGTCTTTGTGAGTCTGTGAAGATCCAGCTGAGTGGGTGAAAAGGATGAATTGACAACTGTGTGGGGAAAACCTGGCGGTGCTGGTAGAAACAGATCAGGATCAGGATCGCCCACGCGTCTGCCCGCCGGATCCGGTCCCAGGATCAAACGTCTGCACGGAAAACCCAGCTGCAGCCACCGCCAGCGCTAACACACAGGCGCCAGGCCGAGTGCGGCTCTCCTCGCGTGAATGAGCCAAGGTCTGCTGTCGAGAAAGGCACGGGTCACGGCGTATCGGCGAGCATCACGGAGCTGCGTCAGGCACCACTGACGACAGCACTGCAATGTGACGACCTTCAGCGGCGCAGTGACAAACCGGAGCGGGACGCAGAGGGGAGCATTCCGCCCCACCCCGCCCGCCCCGCCCGCCCCGCCCTGCCAGTATCACAGCTCCTGGTGCCCGGCCAGAGATATGACCCAGCTATGTAGCCGGCGCGGTGGCCGGAGGCTGGTGGGTGAAGTGGCTGGTTCCCGACGTGTCCAGTCGAGAGGCCGAGGTCGCTGCCGTGCCGAGTCACACGCCCCCCCCCCCCCTCCGTTCCACCCCCACCCGCACCCCCGCCCCTGCGGCGGTCGGTGGCACGGTTCGATGGCTGTGAGATTTAGAGGCCGTCTGGCAGTTTGCCATGGTCGTATGTACTGGGCCGATATGATCTGATCCGGCCACGAAGACGCCCAATTAGGACAGAGGGCCGGCAAACCGAAACCGCTGTGCAGTGGAGAGAGGCAACACGCCTCAGGCGCAGGCCAACACCACAGGGGGAGAGAGTCCGGGTAACTTGACCAGAGAGGGATGGAGAGGAAGGAGGGGAAGGAGGGAGAGAGTGATAAACCAAGGGAGTGGAGCGAGAGTGAGAGCGAGAGCGAGAGCGAGAGCGAGAGCGAGAGCGAGAGAGAACGCAAGGGACCGCTATGTTGATAGCATTGTAAACAGGAAGGTACTGAGTTATGCTGGCTATAACCTCGCCGAAAGGAACTCACAATTACATTCCAGGTAAACACTCTGGGACACATGCATTCATACTTGGCACGTATGAAGACAAGCACGAAAGCACGCAAGCACGCAAGAGAGCACGCGTAAACTGCTCGTCAGCGGTAGTTTGTTGTTTCTCAGTATTTCTTTATACCGTGGTAAATATCACAGCACAGTTGGCAGTGCATCGGAAAGAGGGGGGGGGATTCGGAGAGAGGGGGATTCAGGGACAGCGAGCGTGAAAGTGGACAGACGAGTTGTTGATGTAACTCAGATTCAGAGTGTTATGCAATATGTAGTATGCATCCCTCAGCTAGCTGATGTAACTCTGCTGTGGCTTGGTCAGAAGACAGACGAGTCTGCATTTTGTCGAGCATACCTAACCATACAAGAGGATTGATACAAGAGATATGCCCGCTGGGAACGCTACACTGCAGGTATACACTATACACTCACACAGATGTATACACTCACACAGAGCATATGCGCAGCTCAATCTGAATATTGGCTGTGAGCTCGGTACACTGCATCATCTGGCGGTCAGACTGAACCTACATGTATCTCTGCCGATCTGACCCGTCCATTCCCCGCCTCTCTGGGCGCGGTGCAGCCTTAGTGCGGGGTGTTGGGCGCGGTGCAGCCTTAGTGCGGGGTGTGGTGGCGCGGTGCAGCCTTAGTGCGGGGTGTGGGGGCGCGGTGCAGCCTTAGTGCGGGGTGTGGGGCGCGGTGCAGCCTTAGTGCGGGGTGTGGGGCGCGGTGCAGCCTTAGTGCGGGGTGTGGGGCGCGGTGCAGCCTTAGTGCGGGGTGTGGGGGCGCGGTGCAGACTTAGTGCGGGGTGTGGGGGCGCGGTGCAGCCTTAGTGCGGGGTGTGGGGGCGCGGTGCAGCCTTAGTGCGGGGTGTGGGGGCGCGGTGCAGCCTTAGTGCGGGGTGTGGGGGCGCGGTGCAGCCTTAGTGCGGGTGTGGGGGCCCGGTGCAGCCTTAGTGCGGGGTGTGGGGGCGCGGTGCAGCCTTAGTGCGGGGTGTGGGGGCGCGGTGCAGCCTTAGTGCGGGGTGTGGGGGCGCGGTGCAGCCTTAGTGCGGGTGTGGGGGCGCGGTGCAGCCTTAGTGCGGGGTGTGGGGGCGCGGTGCAGCCTTAGTGCGGGGTGTGGGGGCGCGGTGCAGCCTTAGTGCGGGGTGTGGGGGCGCGGTGCAGCCTTAGTGCGGGGTGTGGGGGCGCGGTGCAGCCTTAGTGCGGGGTGTGGGGGCGCGGTGCAGCCTTAGTGCGGGGTGTGGGGGCGCGGTGCAGCCTTAGTGCGGGGTGTGGGGGCGCGGTGCAGCCTTAGTGCGGGGTGTGGGGGCGCGGTGCAGCCTTAGTGCGGGGTGTGGGGGCGCGGTGCAGCCTTAGTGCGGGGTGTGGGGGCGCGGTGCAGCCTTAGTGCGGGGTGTGGGGGCGCGGTGCAGCCTTAGTGCGGGGTGTGGGGGCGCGGTGCAGCCTTAGTGGGGGTGTGGGGCGCGGTGCAGCCTTAGTGCGGGGTGTGGGGGCGCGGTGCAGCCTTAGTGTGGGGTGTGGGGGCGCGGTGCAGCCTTAGTGTGGGGTGTGGGGGCGCGGTGTAGCCTTAGTGCGGGGTGTGGGGGCGCGGTGCAGCCTTAGTGCGGGGTGTGGGGGCGCGGTGCAGCCTTAGTGCGGGGTGTGGGACAGTGGGAGTCAGGCAGGCTGACTGACGGGAACGTACTGAGAGCCCTCTCAGCGGTAGGTCGCACCCACGGCCGCGGCAAAAACCAGGTCAATGCCGCGTGTCTGGCTCCGCTGCCCGTGACGTGAACCGGACCCAGACGAGGAGGAAGCCCCCAGGTATCACCTGCGGAGGACTCACTGAGTCATGACTCGGCTCAGCCCGACACGGCCGAAAATTGATCGCGACACCTGACAGCCACGTATTATAACTCACTACATTCTGAGCGGCATTGGTGGTGTTATTTCTATGAAATGACTGATTATACTCACCCATGCATACTGTGGTGTCATTGCATCGGGCACTATGTAAAAATTCAGGGGCCTGACCAGAATGTACAAATTCGTTCAGTTCAGACCCTACGTAACCGGCCTGTAAAAACCAATGCGAGTGATTCCTTTGAAGATTGGGATATACCATTTCATGCTGAACTGAGGCCCATGTACTCCAGTACCCATACTGAGAACCTCGCCCAGTCCCCATCCCCCTTCCAGTGTATTAGGACCACGCCCTGGCAGGCCATTTTCCTGTCGTCACCACGCCCCGGTCAGCCGGCCGGCGCTGCCCGCAGTCCGCACGTCACAGTGCTCCGCCGACCTGTCCTCACGTGGGATTGAACCGGTGCCGCTGTGTCAGGGCGTGAGAGCGCGGCCCGGGTTTCAGTGCGTGAGAGCGCACAAACGTAGCTCTGTGCGACTTGTGCTCAGAATGTTTGACATTTCCTCGCAGCTCGATCCCTTGCTTTCCGGGATAATTGATAGGATAGGTAGGATAATTGATAGGATAGGTAAGATAATTGATAGGATAGGTAGGATAATTGATAGGATAGGTAGGATAATTGATAGGATAGGTAGGATAATTGATAGGATAGGTAGGACAATTGATAGGATAGGTAGGATAATTGATAGGATAGGTAGGATAATTGATAGGATAGGTAGGATAATTGATAGGATAGGTAGGATAATTGATATGATAGGTAGGATAATTGATAGGATAGGTAGGATAATTGATAGGATAGGTAGGATAATTGATAGGATAGGTAGGATAATTGATAGGATAGGTAAGATAATTGATAGGATAGGTAGGATAATTGATAGGATAGGTAGGATAATTGATAGGATAGGTAGGATAATTGATAGGCTAGGTAGGATAATTGATAGGATAGGTAAGATAATTGATAGGATAGGTAGGATAATTGATAGGATAGGTAGGATAATTGATAGGATAGGTAGGATAATTGATAGGATAGGTAGGATAATTGATAGGATAGGTAGGATAATTGATAGGATAGGTAGGATAATTGATAGGATAGGTAGGATAATTGATAGGATAGGTAGGATAATTGATAGGATAGGTAGGATAATTGATAGGATAGGTAAGATAATTGATAGGATAGGTAGGATAATTGATAGGATAGGTAGGATAATTGATAGGATAGGTAGGATAATTGATAGGATAGGTAGGATAATTGATAGGATAGGTAAGATAATTGATAGGATAGGTAGGATAATTGATAGGATAGGTAGGATAATTGATAGGATAGGTAGGATGATTGATCAACTGCGAGCCGGTAAGCGAAAACTGATTATTACTACGTTATGCTACGTTATATTGCGTATTCCAGGGGTGCACTGGAATGCGTCCTTTAGAGGCTAGAAGTAACGCTATTCATCCGTACGGCGTGACGCTATAAATCCATACGGCGTGACGCTATCCTTGCGACCTTGGCAGGCGATCGGCTGCAGCGAAACACGCCATAAGGAAGCCGGGGGCTCACGAGTCGGAATAAAACACACTGTGTCGGCGGCCGGGGGCGTGTCAGCGGCCGAGGGCGTGTCGGCGGGACTCACGAGTCACTCGACCGCGGGTCACGATCGGCGGCGGAGCGGGCAGTACCGGGGTCACGAGCTGAGGAGAGACCGGACCGGGGATCTGAGGACCGAAGATCAGCAGCTGATGAGAGACCGGGCCGGAGATCTGAGGACCAGAGATCAGGAGCTGAGGAGAGACCGGACCGGGGATCTGAGGACCGGGGTCACGAGCTGAGGAGAGACTGGGTCGGGTATCTGAGGACCAGAGATTAGGAGCTGAGGAGAGACCGAGCCGGAGATCTGAGGACCAGAGATCAGGAGCTGAGGAGAGACCGGGCCAGGGATCTGAGGACCGAAGATCAGCAGCTGATGAGAGACCGGGCCGGAGATCTGAGGACCAGAGATCAGGAGCTGATGAGAGACCGGGCCGGGAATCTGAGGACCAGAGATCAGGAGCTGAGGAGAGACCGGACCAGGGATCTGAGGACCAGAGATCAGGAGCTGAGGAGAGACCGGACCAGGGATCTGAGGACCAGAGATCAGGAGCTGAGGAGAGACTGGGTCGGGGATCTGAGGACCAGAGATTAGGAGCTGAGGAGAGACCGAGCCGGAAATCTGAGGACCAGATGTCAGGAGCTGAGGAGAGACCGGGCCAGGGATCTGAGGACCGAAGATCAGCAGCTGATGAGAGACCGGGCCGGAGATCTGAGGACCAGAGAGCAGGAGCTGAGGAGAGACCGGACCAGAGATCTGAGGACCAGATATCAGGAGCTGAGGAGAGACCGGGCCGGAGATCTGAGGACCAGAGATCAGGAGCTGAGGAGAGACCGGACCAGGGATCTGAGGACCAGAGATCAGGAGCTGAGGAGAGCCCGGGCCGGAGATCTGAGGACCAGAGATCAGGAGCTGAGGAGAGACCGGACCAGGGATCTGAGGACCGGAGATCACGAGCTGACGGGGGGGGGCGGATCGGGAGCGGCGCTGTTAGGGAACTGCATTTAAAGCCAGAGTATTCCGACTGAGACTATGACGCAGTGGTCTGCTTCCAGTCTTTCCCGGCAAAATGATGGCGTCATGCGGCGACCATTCGGTAAAAGTAAACTGGAACTGCGGTAACTGCTATACACAAATACACTGAAATAAAAGCCACAAATACGATTGTTGGACCTGATGCATCATGCATGTGTTGAAGATGCGGTTAAATGAAGTCATGCGACATAAGATCGCACTGGCTAACGGGGTAATATGTCCCCTAACGGCGCTATCCTGTTTGGTGCCTATGACCCACGAGATTGTCAGAGACGGGATGCAGAGGACAGGTGTGGTTGGCACCGGCTTAGCCGTAATGCCGAGGACGGGGTGGCCGGTGCCGGTACCAGGTACGGGGGTGGTTGGCACCGGTTTAGTGTAATCGGGTACGGGGGTGGTTGGCGCCGGTATATCGGGCCGCTTTGTCCAGGCTCCTGCAGTATTTCGCCCGTCAGACACAGAGTTAATGGTGCTGAACCAGACTGCAGCCTAATCTACAGAGAACACAGCAGCAGCAGTATGGCCAGGACGAATGATCTGACTGATAGCACTGCTGTCTCAGCTGCTGTGATCACGAGCCGAGCAAACCAACGAGCTGCCCGTGTGAAAGGTTACCAATACATGGGCACTGTCCGCAGACACCTGTCCCAGAATGTTAACGGCCCGATCTTTCACGAACGTTCGATAAACACGTCTCAGTTCATGGCGGTGAGAGGTGGTACATTGAGAGGCGCCCCGCCGTACATTGAGAGGCGCCCCACCGTACATTGAGAGGCGCCCCACCGTACATTGAGAGGCGCCCCACCGTACATTGAGAGGCGCCCCGCCGTACACTGAGAGGCGCCCCACCGTACATTGAGAGGCGCCCCACCGTACACTGAGAGGCGCCCCACCGTACACTGAGAGGCGCCCCGCCGTACACTGAGAGGCGCCCCACCGTACATTGAGAGGCGCCCCACCGTACATTGAGAGGCGCCCCACCGTACATTGAGAGGCGCCCCACCGTACATTGAGAGGCGCCCCACCGGCGTTATACACGCCGTGTTACCGGCGTTATGCACGCCGTGTTACCGGCGTTATACCCGCCGTATTACCAGCGTTATACCCGCCGTGTTACCGGCGTCATACCCGCCGTGTTACCGGCGTTATACACGCCGTGTTACCGGCGGCGTGTTACCGGCGTCATACCCGCCGTATTACCAGCGTTATACCCGCCGTGTTACCGGCGTTATACCCGCCGTATTACCAGAGTTATACCCGCCGTGTTACCGGCGTTATACCCGCCGTATTACCAGCGTTATACCCGCCGTGTTACCGGCGTTATACCCCCGCCGTGTTACCGGCGTTATACACGCCGTGTTACCGGCGTTATACCCGCCGTATTACCAGCGTTATACCCGCCGTGTTACCGGCGTCATACCCGCCGTGTTACCGGCGTTATACACGCCGTGTTTCCGGCGTTATACCCGCCGTATTACCAGCGTTATACCCGCCGTGTTACCGGCGTCATACCCGCCGTGTTACTGGCGTTATACCCCCGCCGTGTTACCGGCGTTTGACCCGCCGTGACCCGCCGTGTTACCGACGTTATACCCCCGCCGTGTTACCGGCGTTAGACATGCCGTTTAGCAGTGTTAGATTAGAGCTGCCGTTTGTCTGGCGCCACTCCCAGCCTGTGTCTGTGGGATCGTGTCACCGCCCGGTGGCGACTTTCTCCGACTCCTCTGGTGCCACAGCTGACGGCAGTGTCACTGTTTTATAAATTTAGTCCGAACCTTTTGAATGGATGGATTTCCGAGGTGAGGACCCGCGCTAAGCAGAGCTTGTTGCGTAGGTCCCGACTCCTACCATTCGATCGAGCAATTTCTGGTAGCTGGCGGAATTTAGAAGCGAAAGTTTTACGCGCCCGACATACCTGGACACGGTCCACCCCGCTCACTGATGTCGCCTGACCTTTAGTGCGACCGCTGCCACCGGCCACAGGCCATCCCAGTCAGGAGCAAATAGCGAGCGCCGAAGCGACTCGAACCCGGGCTGCCACTACCGGGTAAGGTCAGAAGTCCAGCGCTCTCCCACTGAGCTACAGGGGCGGTCACTAATGATGACGATGATGGCGGTCACTAATGGCGGCGGTCACTAATGATAATGATGGCTAATGATGACGCCAGTACCGTCGTTAATGAGCCGGCAGATAAACATAAATTTGTCCCGAATGGGGAGGTGAAAAATCAGTAAAAAAGTTACACAAATGCGAAATCCCTTTCATTATATCCCCGATTTTATATCCATGTAAGTTCAGTTTATAACCAGTCGAAAGGAGTGTCAGAAGGTGAAACACCTGGCAGATGTAACATCGGTCCGCCCCGCTCACTGGTGGCCATACCGCCGTTATTACAGGGGTGCAGGTGTAGCATATGGCTGCCATACCGCCGTTATTACAGGGGTGCAGGTGTAGCATATGGCGGCCGTACCGCCGTTATTACAGGGGTGCAGGTGTAGCATATGGCGGCCATACCGCCGTTATTACAGGGGTGCAGGTGTAGCATCTGGCGGCCATACCGCCGTTATTACAGGGGTGGAGGTGCAGCATCTGGCTGTCATACCGCCGTTATTACAGGGGTGCAGGTGCAGCATATGGCTGTCATACCGCCGTTATTACAGCGGTGCAGGTGTAACATCTGGCTGTCATACCGCCGTTATTACAGGGGTGCAGGTGCAGCATCTGGCTGTCATACCGCCGTTATTACAGGGGTGCAGGTGCAGCATCTGGCTGTCATACCGCCGTTGTTGCGGTCAATATCAGCGTGATTGTGCAGCGACAAAAACAGACCACCAGGCTGCTAAGACAATAGGAGCTGGATGATTCGGGACAGTCAGCACATTTCGTTTGCATTGTCATGATTTGAAGCATCATTTCAACTTTCTAACTGGAGAAGCCACTGAATACTTAAGATGGGCGTCTCCCGCGTAGAAAGGAAAAGCGTCCCGGTAGCCGTGCAGTTAGCATTGCATTGATGCCAACATCCGATTGTGATGTGCACAGCAAAAGCGCGGCACAATGACAGGAATCCCTGATACGTTTCGGGTATTGCTTCACTGTCTATATTGTTATCTTCATTTCGACACATTCCAGGAGAGTGACGCGATTGCTTACCGCAATCAGTTAATTACCGTGTTTTTAAAATGGCATTTCATTTCATATTTCACCGCCAACAGCGCTTTCCGATTCGAATCAGTTCGGGTGGCGTGTCCAGACACTTTCATCCCTAAACAAAGCGTTCCGTGCCGATTGTTGGAGCGCGGCCGGGGTGGCGGAAGACGGCACACGGGCACACGGGGTGGGCGGACAGTCGGAGAAACTGGCCCGAGTCGCCCCCGGTCCGATCCACACGGGCGCCACTGGCACCGGTCGGCCGCCGACCAGGCGCCGCCGACCGTGCTAACGTAATTATCACGCGCCGTCGGAGAGCGAACAGGGGGGAAGGAGGGGAGAGAGACAACCAGACAGCAGATTACTCACTTAGACGGCTGTACGGTCGTCCGGTCTGACTCGATATAGACTTAAATGGATGGGACGAAATAACTTTAAATTTAAAACGCTGATTCGTCTTTTGCCCATGCAGTAGTGCATGCAGACAGGCTTCTGTTCAGTGTTTGAATATGGTGGCATTCCGTCATTTACAACCTTCCTGGACATGCAAACATGTCAGTGCACAACAACAACACTAAAAGAAGAAGAAAAATATACAGTACAGCAAAACATATTCTAGTAGGTAAGGTTAGTTTCACGGAAGAGACACGATGCATTTAGTTTGTTTTGTGGAAATCGAAATGTCAGCATGATTGTCAACCTAAAAGCTTTGGTTATATTGAGGCCTGCGATGCATTGTTTATCATACAAGTAAGAGTGTCTGTCTAAATTGAAAGTTGAGACATGTCTGGAAGAAAAAGTTGGAGTACTCACGCTGTAGAGTTTTTCCTTTTTGTACCAGACGTCGTCCTCCTCCTCCTGGTAGGCGGGCTCGATGTTGAGGTCGTCCCGGGATCGGCTCAGGATGCGTCGCCGGCTCACCATCTCTCCACCTCTGTAACCACAGACCGGAGGCGCTGTTCACGAAGCCACTCACGGATCACAGAGCACACAGCCGGGTATATCAGTCACTAACACGGAGGAAGCGGAGACGCCACTGGTCACTGGAGCTCCTGACTGGGAGGTGACTAGCCACGGCAGCGGGATGGTGCAACATTTCACGGAACGTGTTACGGAACGGAGTGGCAAGGTCAGGGCGGAAAGCCCGCTGTGACCCACTGCCAGGCCGGCGGTCGGCGGCGAGGTGGGACGCGCGCGCGTCAGACCCGCGACCTTGGCGTTCGAGTGACGCAATAAGGCAGATACATGGAGGAGTCGCGTGAGATAATGATGCAAATTCGGACCCGCTCCTCCCCACAAGTCAGCCGCCGAGGAGAAAGTCGGACGCGCGCGCGGGTTAGTCACCAGTTTCACAACCCGGAACCCTCCGGACACTGCTGGAATAGTTAATCCCCAGAAGGAGCCGCAGATGCGCTGTGTCAGCCGCTCGGGCGCCTAACGTGACTCTATCCGCTGCGGCAAAATGTAATAAGCAGAGGCGAACTCTTTCACCAAAACTTGTTACGAGATTAGAGAGACTTTCGGCTTCCATAGCATCAACTCAGAAACTTCGTAATCGCGACGCGAGTTTTGTGCATTTTTATCTTGGGATGTAAGAATACAGCTTATGATCAACTATGACACATACGCATGCCATTTGAACTCCGGATGTTTATCACATTCATGACACAACGCTGTGCATGACAAAAATAAATGTCAACACTGACGGATACTAATAAGATTAGCCATATAGCGCACATTTAATTCTTGACAGTGCAAAAATAGATGGTATAGGTCAGATTTACAACAGATTGATGATACACATGGGGATAACCGATGACGCATCATTTGGTGATACAACTCATCAACAGCTGATCTTCCTGTGTATGGGGAGGTTCTAAGTGATACACATTCTTTCCGTTACATGCAGCGATATCCACCGGATCTGCACAAAGCCACACAACAGAGAGCCGGCGAGTCATCGGTATGAACAATTCCCCGCGCATCCCGCCCCACGGCTAACGGGGCAAATATGCCGCCGTTTGGCGTCACTTCGTGCCTGTCCCTTCTTCGGCAGCGCGATGGCCGCGTGCCTTCTGAAACAAACTGCCAGCTGCTGCTGCAGCCTGTTGTTTGCTGCAACACTGCACACGGCCCGCGGAGAAAGTGCGCCGCTGTCGCCGCCGCCGCGCCGCAGTCGCCGCCGCCGCGCCGTTACGGTCGACAGGCCTCAGATGTGTGACGTCACCACCTGCCGAGGCCGGCTCTCGGAGAGGTGCACGGTTAGGACGCCGCCTTAGGATCGGCGGGTCCACGTACTGATTATTATATATTATACAAGCCTGCAGGTCTCTGACAGATTATCTCCGAGAGTCTTTGCAGGTTTAATAAAATACGCAATTATGCCAAAACCATGCAAACAAAGGAAGTCTCATGCATTGTGTGGCCTCAAATGACTTCGCTAAGCTTTCTCACAATAACCGCCGCATTGACAATAAGAACTTGTCGCAGGTATTCAATGCTAACTTGTGGTCTGTCGATTGTCTATAAACTCCTTTAGCTGGCAGAGATGTGTTTTCGAAATTATCACCACAGTCGCCAACAGGATGCGGATTCTGAGGCTCAGGTTGAGCGCCTTGCACACTGGCGGGAGTAATGGCATGCCCGGGCCTTCGGTCGCTGTCTCGGTGTCCCGTGTGTTGTGGACATTGTGATGCGCATACGATCTGAGATTAGCCTCTGTCAAGGTCCGGCATAACTTGACGCCACCTCAATCCCTCACCAACGTGTACCGCAGCCCGTGGCTGCGGGTTCAGCCCAGCGGATACCACACTGTCAGTCCACATGTCAATAGGAATGAGAGATCTACTCCTATTGTCAGGCAGCGACAAACTCCATCTGTTGACGCGTTTGTCAACATTGGAGATAACTCGAATCTGACCCACATGCCTCTCATTCTGTGTCATCGCCTCACATGCCTCTCATTTATTTCAATGGGAGTACCCGGGCCCATTCAGTAGCAGTAGCGGGATTTCCGCGGTATGCAATATCTAATGGAGTCCTGCTCCGGACAAGGTCACGATGACGTGGCCAATGTTCCAGTGTCACGTCATGACACTGTCTGGTGACGCGACAGATGACACTGGATGGTGACGCGACAGATGACACTGGATGGTGACGCGACAGATGACACTGGATGGTGTCACCTGGTACCTGCACACTGCTCTCCCTGGCGGAGGTATTACGCAGCCGTGAACAATGCACCGGTCTCATTATTATCCCGTCTTGTGCCGCCGGCACCGAACGGCAGCCAGTGCGTCGCAATGACGCGTGATGAAACCCTGGCTGGCCGGCTGACGGCGGGCCGGTGACCACGGCAGCCAGTGGTGGGCCGCACTTTCTCCCCCGATCGGCGCCGCTGCCCGACTGGCCGGCCCACCGCGGCCCGGGTCCGGCCAGCAGAGGACGGTGACCGGCGTCACCACTCCAACGTGACAGCCGGTGAGAACCAGGCCGCAGGACTGGCCGGCTGGGCGCCCAATGGAGGCAGCTGCCGCCGCCGCCGCCGCCGCCGAGGGCTGGTTGGTCTGCCACAAGGCCGCCGCTGCCGGTGTCTGGCCGTGACACTGTCCAGGGACCACAGGGTCAGGCGTTTGATGAAGCCAGCCAGCTCCTTACTGACAGTTGTGTTCAACCCCGGCAGACGGCCGATCCGCCCGCAGTGAAGTCTGCACGAGTCGGTCCGGCCGACGGGGTCTGCCCTGCAGACGGCGGCTGTGTGCTGCGCAGACGGCGGGGAGGAGGTTCAAGGCCGACCCGGCCCTCCTCAGCACCGGCCACTGCTTCTGAAGGTGAGCCAGTCGGTCTGCCCGTCTCCGCCGGCCGCGGGCCAGCCAGACGGAGACCAGTCAGCTCCAGTCGCTCCATCGCATCTCAGACCAGACAGAGACACACAACATACCTGCTATCTCTAGCTATCTCTTGCAGCATGAAAGGAACCGATAGAGAGGAGGGTCAGTCCGAGGCTATTTCCCTATTCAGCACGCTTGCTTCGCCCAAAGATGTTCAAGAAGAAAATAATATGTCCTTGCCTAAGGTATAAACAAACTTTTTCTTGCCAATGGCCGGAAGCGAATTGAAGAATGGAATCAGTTTCAACGCAATTTAATGATTGCCAATTTTGCGACAAAAATAAACTGAGGTAATGATGATGGGTTAGATAATGATTGCGACAACATTTGCAATGAAATGTCACTTATATGTTTTCGTTATTTTCACTAAATATCAGCTACCACCATCACAACCTCAGTCCAGTATTTGGAAAGTACAGACCAGTGGCGACGCAGATAAATCGTGTCATGTTTCAGCACCGCTGTACCGATCTGAGCTCTGCGGAGATACGTGAATCAACGAGGAAAGATGTGGGCCCGATAGTCAGTGCGGCTGCAGGTCTGTGAGTTTCGGGTGCCGGTCGGCTACCCCGCCCGTTCATGTCGTGCGTAACATATCTGAGGCGGGCAGACACCTCGTGTCTCCCTCACCCACACACAGAGAGCGGAACCCGGATGTCTGGGGAGGGGAGGGGGGATCAGGGAGGGGGTCTGGTTCCGGCGCTGGGGTGTCATACCGTGCCACGGACGCCCCGGGACGGCCCCAGTGGCACCGCCGGCTCCCCGGTCAGCTGACCTTGGACGGCAGATTAGTGGGCCGAGGAGTGGCCATGGCTACAGAGGAGCTGCCCTCCTGAGCCGCCTGGCTACAGAGGAGCTGCCCTCCTGACTTGGCTGGCTACAGAGGAGCTGCCCTCCTGAGCCGGCTGGCTACAGAGGAGCTGCCCTCCGAGCCGGCTGGCTACAGAGGAGCTGCCCTCCTGAGCCGGCTGGCTACAGATGAGCAGCCCTCCTGAGCCGGCTGGTTACAGAGGAGCTGGCCTCCTGAGCCGCCTGGCTACAGAGGAGCTGCCCTCCTGAGCCGGCTGGCTACAGAGGAGCTGCCCTCCTGAGCCGGTTGGCTACAGAGGAGCTGCCCTCCTGAGCCGGCTGGTTACAGAGGAGCTTCCCTCCTGAGCCGGCTGGTTACAGAGGAGCTGCCCTCCTGAGCCGGCTGGCTACAGAGGAGCTGCCCTCCTGAGCCGGCTGGCTACAGAGGAGCTGCCCTCCTGAGCCGGCTGGCTACAGATGAACTGCCCTCCTGAGCCGGCTGGCTACAGATGAACTGCCCTCCTGAGCCGGCTGGCTACAGATGAACTGCCCTCCTGAGCCGGCTGGCTACAGATGAACTGCCCTCCTGAGCCGGCTGGCTACAGAGGAGCTGCCCTCCTGAGCCGGCTGGCTGCAGATGCGTGGCTGGTGGACTGGCTAACAGTCATAGCTTGCCAGTCCACTCGGCCTGCTGCCCTGTCTGCAGGCCCATTGTCGGCGGCCTCTAGTCAACTGAGCCGGACCTGGGTGACGACCGGCGCCACCCACACCCTCCTTGTCACCAATCCGGTGCCACACAGCCCCTCCGTGTCACCAATCTGGTACCACACAGCCCCTCCTGACCGTCACTGCATCCAGATCACACCGGACATTGCCGGCGAGATACCGGGGATGCTGCACGAATCAAGGTCTCCGGACATTTGCACTGTAACGACTCACATTACATGCTTTAAACTTGACATTCTACACGCATTCACAGAGATCAAGAGCGCAATAAACACCTTTGGACAAATGCCATAACGATCTTCTAACGGGATCAGTTCACATAGCGGTGTTAACATCTGACATGCCCGCAGCACACCTAACGGTCCAATCTGAGCATGTAGCCTCAGCTTTCCGTCTGTCTGACTTTTATCCCATTAGCTCATTAGCTGAGGTGAAATGAGATGCCACCACCGAGCCTGCCAGCGGCGGCCGTCACACTTGTCACGGCTGTCACACCTGTCACATCCGCACGGCCGTCACACCTGTCACATCCGCACGGCCGTCACACCTGTCACGGCCGTCACACATGACACGGTCGTCACACCTGTCACGGCCGTCACACATGTCACGGCCGTCACACATGTCACGGCCGTTACACCTGTCACGGCCGTCACACCTGTCACATCCGCACGGCCGTCACACCTGTCACGGCCGTCATACCTGTCACGGCCGTCACACATGTCACGGCCGTAACACCTGTCACAACCGTCACACATGTCACGGTCGTCACACATGTCACGGCCGTCACACTGTCACGGCCGTCACACCTGCCACGGCCGTCACACATGTCACGGCCGTCACACGTGTCACGGACGTCACACCTGGCACGGCCGTCACACTGTCACGGCCGTCACACCTGCCACGGCCGTCACACTGTCACGGCCGTCACACCTGCCACGGCCGTCACACCTGTCACAGCCGTCACACTGTCACGGCCGTCACACCTGCCACGGCCGTCACACCTGTCACGCTGAGGTGGGTCTAAAAACAGCGCGTGCCACCCGGCCGGCCAGACGGAGCGCCGTTTCTCTTTCTCACACAACCCGGCGCCTACTGAGCCGCGCCACACAGACGTGATTGAAGCTATCGCCTGCAGAACCGATGGACCGGCCGGGACGGTTGACATCTGGTGGGAATCCGCTGAGTGTCTGAGAAATCGGTAATGAGAACAAAGACCCGAGCCACTTCTTCCATGGCCGCCGATCAAAGCTCAGTCATACGCACCAGTAAGGCGCCGTAGTTGGCGATGAACGAGCGAGCGCGAATAAAATGTATGGGAAATTTCAACTCGATCGGGAAAGTAGTTTCTGAGATACAAAAAAAAGGTGCCCACGTGCACGTGCAGAGGCACCCACCTTTGACTTGTGGGAAAGTGGGGGCTGAGAGGTTCCTAACCACACACCAAATTTGAACACAATCGACTCAGCCGTTCCAAAGATATAGAATAGGGGTGTGCACGTGCGCACGTGCAGTCACCCTACCTCTGAGTTGTGCAAAGGTGGCGGCTTAGAGGTCTCTAACCACACACGAAATTTGCACATAATCTGCCCAGCCATTGCGGAGTTATTGCGAGAAGATACTTTTCAACACCCTTCACGCGGCACGCGCCACGCACAGTGGTATTTACCCACATGAGTCGGCACTGGTCTCAAACAGGGTAGGTTAGATGGGGCTGCTAAGCAAAGAAGTCCGCTTGTCAATCGGACGTCCGGTTACAGAGATATGAGCTTCTCAAAAGCGTCGCCACGGGCCGGGCCGGGCCGGGCCGGGCCGGGTCGGGCCAGGCCGGGCCAGGTCGGGCTGCTCATAATCAGAGTGTTCCCATACACCACGGAAGGACGAGCGGGCGTATCGCGCTCGCTCGTAATGATACGGTGCTTCGGGACTAAGTCACCAACGGCCCATCACAAGTCACTGTGCAGTGTGCAGACGGAGCCTTCACAGCTAGCGGATTTCACAGCTCAGCTAAGCAGTGCAGCAGTGGAGCAGTGCAGTGGGCCGCCGGTTTGCTGGGCTGGCCGGCTCAGCCGAGCGGCACAGTCGTGCAGGCGTGCCTCCGCCGCCGCCGCCGCCGCACGCAGACGCCGCCGCACTCCCGAACAATACGGCCCGTGCCGACCGGCGGTATTGTTCCGAGACGGGCCTCGGCGACAGACAGACGGCGGGGCAGACGGGCCGGGCTGCTCCCGCCGGGTCAGGCTGCCCCCCCCCCCCCCCGCCGGGTCAGGCTGCCCCCCGCCGGGTCAGGGTGCTCCCCGTCGGGTCAGGCTGCCCCCTCCCGGCCCAGGGTGCTCCCCACCGGGTCAGGGTGCTCCCCGCCGGGCCAGGCTGCCCCCCCCCCCCGCCCGGCCCATGGTGCTCCCCGCCGCGTCAGGCTGCCCCCCGCCGGGTCAGGGTGCTCCCCGCCGGGCTGGGCTGCTCCCCGCCCGGCCCAGGGTGCTCCCCACCGGGTCAGGGTGCTCCCCGCCGGGCCGGGCTGCCCCCCCCCCCCCCGGGCCTGGCTGCTCCCCGCCGGCCGGTGTCCAGACGGATCCACTGGGAGTAGAGATATCTCGCCCCGGACCGGGCGGGTCTCATCGCTCCCCACATTCGGAGCCACAAATCCGGCTCCATCACGCCACCGACCCGCGGCTTTCTTTGAATAATTGTCCAGTTTCAGGCTTATGTTGGTCTGCATGGAGTAGGCTGCAACAGCCGAGTTTTATATGGCCACCTGCGACACCATGGGACCATCTCAGCAGTCATAAACCGTCCAGCTTCTTGATATTATCTCTGGCAACCAGGAGTACACATACAACTTTTTTGCTGAAAACTTCTCAGTTGCTAATGTCCACATTCCAGGGGCAAAAAACCCGAGCATTTTCCGGAGTCTCAGGTTTCCAGCAGAGTGGCAGAGTAACACTTTCCGACCGAATAAAGTGTCAGTGAACACACTCGCCGAGTGGAGTGTCTGGTCTGCCAAGATATGGTCAGTCTTGGTGAAACTGGGTTTTATCACATCAGTGATCACAGTTTCTCCGGTCGAGTCTTATGAAAATCACAAAGTCGTGATGAAACCCGGGCTGGCCGGTCGGCCGGTCGGCCGGTCGGCCGAGCGGCGGGGCCCGGGCTGGCCCTCTCGGGCTGGCTCAGGCTTCAAAAGGTGAGTTCCCGGAACACGGCCCACCGAGGAAAGATTAGAGCCGCATGGCTGCAGAGACAAGCTCCAAAGGAGCTGTTTAATGGAGTCGGTCCCATGGCGTCCTGAGTCAGCAGAAACAGGTTCCAGTGGGACCCATCAGAGTGCTGTTCAAGTCGTTGCGGCCCCCGCGGCTCCCAGGAACAAAAGGGCGGAGCTAAATCGTCAACCAATCACAGATAACTGGGTCCGGAGGTGTGACGTCATACTTTCTGCGGCTCTCGCGGTTGCTCGGGAGCAACCGTAAAAGAACTTCGACATAAATGGCGCGCGTCCGACAAAGGTTGCGCACTGTTTTGTTGATATCGCAGCTTGCTGGTGGTTGTTTGACCAGGAATGACGACTCGCATAGACTTGTAGATGTTCATGTAGTTGAGTGGCTTTGGAAAACATTCAAGGTTTCCATGAAATTGACTATTCTTTGCGAACGTTACACGCGCCATCTATCGGACGCCATCAGCTGCCGCATAAGTGTTCAAGTTGTTAAAATTAAGCCCCGCCTTTTTGGCCGCGGGAGCCGCGGCGGCCGCAGACTCCTTGAACAGGACTCTGGTCTCCGAGGTACCCACGTCACGGTCACTGAGTCCCAGTCGAGCCAAGCACCCGATCACAGGTTCCAGTTGATCATTTCACTTCGTAGTATAACAAAGCCATATACACGGCACATTGCACTGGAGCTGGTGACAGTGGTTGACACAGCTCAGGTGAAACTGGCCCCGGCGCCGCTCCAGCCGGTAGGACGGGACCGGTCTCTGGCGGCTGACAGGGCCGGAAGCCCGCCAGGGAGCCAGCGACAGGACAGGGCCAGCGGGCTCTGGCGGGCTTCCGGCCAGCTGGCGGCACCCAATGTCGCCGCGGCCGGCTGCTGGGCCACCGGTCGGAGCCACCGCCGGAGATTTTGACCCAATTCTGGCGTCGAGCGACGCCGCTCAAACGTGGCGAAACCAGCGGGCTGCGAAACCAGCGGGCCGCATCGTCTGTGCGGAGAGATGTAGCCAGCGACTCCCAGCCGAGCTGCGAGGGACTCCGCAACGGAACAGCAGGCCCAGACAGCCAGCAGACAATGAGCCGGTCCAGCCGGTCAGCAGCGGACAGTGAGTCCAATCCAGCCGGCTCGCCGGATCAGACAATTGACAATCACAGATCACAAGGCCAATAACAAAAAATAGCTCTTACGAAACGCCAAGATAAATGTCCTTTCACGGTTCGCCGGTACGTTCCAGGATACGGATAGCTAATTACCTACTAGTTACCTAGATATACAGACATCACGTGACAGGGAGTCAGGCAAACGGCCAAATTTCTAATGACTGGAAATGAGACCAAAGGAAAAAACGCCTAAGTCAACGAACTGACCGTTTTTGTCGTGGCACGTACCCATAAATCGAGTACTGCCTGACTTTGTATGCACCACAGCGACGCCGTGGTAGTTCTCTGAAGCGACATATGTAATGGTCTTCAGTGCGGGTTAGCACCGTGTGGAGCCCAGTTTGTCTGACACGAGCCAGTTTCGTCGCGCATGAGGAGCTAACCATGTTATCAATGGTGGTCTGATGGCGCACCAACGAGCTAGAGCGATCTCCATTTCACCTCTAATTAGAGAGCATGTACAGACGGTCTTACGGTGGTGGGTGGGGGGGGGGGGGGGGTAAATTATCGGCAGCTGGCTTGGAAATCTTTCTGGTATGTACAGAGGTTGTGTTACAGTAGCATGAATCCGAAATAATACGAAATAATACGGTCTATCATTGATTAATAAAAGCATAGCACTATTTCATCAAAATATTATGAAAGCAGAACTATGACCTCCACAGTTTGTGTACCTATTGTAAAGTTGATGAAAAATGGTTCGACCTTTGACCTTACTAGTATTTAAACGATGAGCACATATATTTTACACCATAGGCATGAGCTATCATAAGTAGTATTTCAAACCTGGGGCCACGTTATGCCGCGACTAAGACCGCCGTTTCCCAAGACGTGTGTGAAATCAAGACCAACCATTAAATCAGTGACCACATCCTTCAGAATACACACGCCATTTGACCCGACGATGCCCGATCAGTGCTGGGACTGGCGGCTTCGCGTGGGACACTCTCCCGTCTCCAGTGCCCGGGCACCGGTCAGTGACTCCTGACCCTTCTACTGACCTGTTGGCCTGCCGCTGGATCGGTAGGTAGTCGTATGTCTGCTCCTCCCTCTGCGGGTAGCCGCTCCGGCTAGGTCCCGGCCGGGTTCCGTACGGACTCTCATCGTACTCTATCTCCTCGTAAGGATGGTGGGCGCGCTGTGCACGGTACGCCATACTGCCGACTGGACACGGCCTCTCGCTGCTCGCTCTCCGTCCGTCGGTCACTGCTACCGCCGCGGAGCGTCCGTCCGGTGTGACTGGCTCACGGCTGAGCGTCCGTCCGGTGTGACTGCCCCACTGCCGCACCGCGCGCCGTCGCTCCTCTCTCCAGGCCGCCTTGGACAGTACTCCGCCGCCGCCGCGCCGCCGCCGCCGCCGCCGCCGCCCAGCGCCCCAAGGCCTCTCGGGGGCCACACCTATCGCCAGTTACACAATGTCGCGCGGATCGGTGTGCGGCGGTCCGGAAAGGCCGACCTTGTCTCTTGAGTGACCGCGGCAACTGCTGTGCTGGACCAATGACTGTCGGCAGGGAATTCTGCGCGGGCCGCTCCCCACCGACTGACCTCGGGTCGATTGACCTCAGGTCGATTGACCTCAGGTCACCGACTGACCTCAGGTCGACTGACCTCAGGGCACCGACTGACGTCAGGGCACCGACTGACCTCAGGTCACCAACTGACCTCAGGCCGACTGACCTCAAGTCACCGACTGACCTCAGGTCACTCACAGGGCGGCCCGAGTCCAGGCAACGAGGAGAGACTCTGATGACGCACAACTGCAGGCGTCGGTTCTACACGAGTCCTAGCTGCCCTCCTCCCGTGGACTTTCCTCAAAGGGCCTACTTTCTATCGAGCGATAGTTTTTTAAGTTGGCGGGAGCCTCTTCACTTAATGTAGGGTATTTGAAATGGACATCAATTTGTATATACATTACTGTTCAGCTTCATTTATAAAAACGTTCGATTTCCCTTCGTAATTTCCCATATAAAGGGCGCTAAATTGTATGGAGTTCAATAATGAAGGCAAGCCTGTTTCTGCTTGAGTGACTCTCTCACCGGTTCCTCATTGATGGGCTCGCTGACAGAAAGTGAGACCAGTGTTCCCAATCCTTTGACGACCAACTGGTTGACAGAAAGTGAGACGTGGCTAGGCCAAGAGTCGACACAGCCATTGAACGCACTTATACGGACAACACTGTGGTCTGTCAAGTGAATAAGGAAAGTAAAAAATGCTGACGGAGCAGTAAACTTGCCGCTTTTCCCGAAAAAAACTCACGTCACGTCCGAGGGCATTCAAATGTAAATTCCCTCCCAAACGGCTATTGAACGAGACTTGACCAATGCTTGAGACAGTATATTCCACGAAACCACGTGAATCCAGTGAGGTGTCGAAGCCTTCTACTGGGTGATATTAAAATTGTGCTTAAGTTGCAAGATGCAAATGCTTTACCAACTGCTAGACAGCATTAATTGTCATGAATCCAAAGCAAACTTAGATAAATATTAAAATGACAAATTATGTTTAGAACTTTATTTCTTGATTGCCATGCCTCATCAGAAGTTACATTATCGAATGTGTGAATCATATACTATATACATATACATTATATAGGGGAGACTAGCAGGCCAGTGAGACTCAGATATAACGAACATCGGAGGGGTGGAATCAATGGGGAGGCGGATACACCACTCGGGGACCATGTCACTCAAAAACATCCGGAACTGAGCCCTAATGACACCACCTTGACTGCCAGAATCCTGCGTGTCTGCAGAGACGAAGCGGATAGGAGGATCGCTGAATCTATTTGCATTCGAGATGCGAGGCCTAAAATTAATGACAATACTACATCATGGCAACTTCTTCCACACTAGGTATTGTGGATAGCTACGCGGTACTTGTAAGATGTTTTAGAATGTATGTTGTATGCCTAAACCCAAGCTGCTTGCTGCTGTATGAATTGCATGTTGTGATTGAATGTGAATCGTGAGATGGATATTGGAACTGAGGGGTGGGATATGAAATAGTCACGGAGTGCATTATTTGAATTTTGTGGGCATAGATAAGGCAATTGAGACGATTTCTGCATTGTGCGACTAGGTTTAGGGTTAACGACAGACGAAGAGCTGTGCTCGAAATATATCGGAATAATTTGCATTTTGTATTTTTTCAACTTTTAGAGTAATATTTGAGGATAGGGTCAATGGTGTCGATAGTACTCATAATGATTTTCCTCACAACGCTGAGCACAATTAACGAATCATATACCAGTCGATTCAATTATAATGATATCTGCAGTTCGCAGAAATAAGCGGTGTGCGTCATCGCGTGTTTTACGGGATTAACACTCAGGTCGCACGGAAGTCAGTTTCAAGTCAATGCTGTGTGCCACGATCTGTCTAGACATGACCAGATACAATCTTATAACGAAAATCCGTCATTTTTCGGTCATGTGTATCTCGCTTATTGTCTACCAAACAGTTTTTCTTGGAGATAAATCCGCACATTTGCACCGTTACTAAGGATTGGAAACAGATACCTCATTACTGGCATATCTCATTCCATTCTCACCTCACTTTTCTTGTGCTTTGATAAGCTGATTCTTTAGTATTTATTTCCCGCAAGGAATAAGTCTATCCAGTTCTTACTTTGTTATATCTTATATATCTCATAAAATACCTCATTGTGTTTATCTAATCAAACTTGTCCCTTTTGTATTGTTCCAATGGAGTTCCAAAGTATAGCAAATTGATGTCGCGACTACCAGCCACACCGTTGCTATATCACCACTGTCACCACTGTTATAATCACCACTGTCTTTGTGGTGATTATGACTACGTGGCCGTTGTATGGACATCAACATGATTACTTTTAAAATTTAAAGGCAACTCAAGGCTCATAGCTACTCTTCTTTAAAACTCAAGACTACGTATACAGTTTTGTAGAATTTTCCGAAACGTGAAAATTTAAAGTATGATATTCTAATATTATGCAAGGGAAAATTATCTTAAACATGACAGATATTTTTATTTTTAGAAAAAAGCCAGGAAGATAGAAAAACAAGCTTTCGGTATAACCCCATTATCAAGTTTCCTATGAGATTTTAGTTAAACTAGCATTTAATGTTTTGTATATCTTATGACATTACGTTCATTGTGCAATACGCTGTTCCTCTATCGCCGAAAGCTGCTATATAGATGTTTGTTCAAACACGGAACGGCTAAACAGCGTCGGTTCATGAATACACCTAAAATGGTGGCCTGGGCCTATTTATGGGTTTCCGTGACATATTAGCAATCATTAATTCATGCCAACCTGCCAGCTCCAGAGATGATGAAACGGAATATCTGCCGGGCAGGGTCGGGGCGATGCCCTCTCATGCGAGACAGGGAGGCGGAGGAGGACGGGCGGGCAGGGGGCGCCCTCTATCTCCACTCATCTCCAGACGGCGCGCCCCGCCTTTTTCCGCGTGCTTGGCGTGTGCGTGTGCGTGCGCTTCTGATTTGGCGGCCAGCCGGAGAGCGGTATCGTAAACTGAGGGTCGATGTCCGAGTCCGCTGACCTGGGGAGAGGGGGACCGGCGGCCTCCTTTGAAGCCCGCAGCACGGGGTGGGGGTGCGTGACCCTTGTAGTGAACGGGGTCATGGTGACCGGGGTCACGGTGACCGGATGTCGCGGGACCGGGGTCACGATGACCGGATGTCGCGGCGACAGTCGGTGGGACGCAGGCCATCAGTTTGGAGGCAGATTCTCAGGACAGTGGCGGTCACTGCAGAATTAAATTATAGTGTGGTGAACTTCGCTGCGCTGTAATCCAGCTTTGCATGCCCAGTTCATTGGGCTGGAGCGCTGCTTTGCACCCATCTTAATAGTAAGATTAAATTTGCGCAATTGGGTCGTTCGATTAAAATCTGTCTTCCCAACTTTCAATACTCGGTCTAATGAACTACCGAAAGTGCGTTGGCACGCTCATCTTATCCTGCATGCTATGATATTGATTATAGTTTAGCGAAACTCACTGATATTATATTGTGTGGCTTATTTTAGATAAGTGCGCATGCAACAAAGGAAAGCATGATGGCTATGGAAGTTGTGTAGGTGTGTTGTCTGACTTCCCCGTCCTTCGAAATATTATCTGCATTTTGACTGGAGTAGACAGTAACTGGTAACACTTATCAAAGTTCCTATAGGCATATACTATATAAAGGGCAAATTCAAACCATTCCAACGCCATAAACTCGAAAACCCTTGGTGATGGACCCAAAACCCATGCATTCTCTGAATCAGCACGATGGCAGGCATGGCAGTGTACCACTACCATTTTTTTTTAAAAATAAATAAATTTAGTCCGAATGTTTTTGTATGGATGGATTTCCGAGGTCAGGACCCACGCTAAGCAGAGCTTGTTGCGCAGGTCCTGACCTCACCACCCGATCGCGCAATTCCTGTTGGCCGGCAGAATTTAGAGACGAAAGTTTTACGTGCCCGACATACCTGGACACGGTTCCATTCAGATCGCACCTCTATATTTTTCAAGTAAATTGTGAAAGCGTGGAATTGATATTGATTGCAATTATATGTGTATTTAGTGGGCCCGAATTTCTTCATATGTTGCGCTTTTGTGACATTCATTCTGCTGCTATTTTAAACTGCAGAAGCAGGGGAGAAATATACCTTCAGAATTTGGGGCGGTGTTTGGACTCTCAGTGCGCCCTTATCTTGATACCAGTCATGTTTCAGTTTAGTTTACCAGTTTCTGTTAACAAGGGGCCATAAAGGATGTGGACCAGAATAAGAGGAAATGGTAGAGGTGTCAACTTCTTCCCATGCACAGCCTGAAAGATGTGAGTATGTTTCCCTATGTTTCTTACTGATCTTACTGAATTTATATTGTATTTAATTGGTAACATTCATTCTCCAGCCATTTTAAACTGTGATAGTGTAGGCAAACACCCAAACTCTGGTCATGACATGATACATCAACATACTGGACTTTCATGCTATTGGTGGTGTAGACGACACATGGAGTAGGTCAAAGTTGAATCTTCGGACACGTCCTGACCTCAGACTTCATGCTATCATAATGCAGATAATACCAATGCATGGTACTTTAGTGTGTCAGTATTGATTTCCTTCTGATAGCATGGAAGCCAATGTTCTTATCCGAGCTTTGGGTTAAAGTGGGACATATCACCAATGCAGTTGGTACTTGGTACAACCATAAGCCCCAATTGTCATCATCATGTGTTAGTAACACCCCTGGAATTGCCAGACGGACCTTGGTGGCATAGTAGGGGAGAAACGTATATTTACAGCACTAATTACTGCAGTATTGACTGACAGAGTGCACTAAAATTATATTCACGACTGTGGCCTTGGTTTCAATGCATTGCTCTAAAATTATATTCACGACTGTGGCCTTGGTTTCAGTGCATTTCAAGGCATTTCGATGCTCAAATGTTCAACCATAGTGCCAGGGGCCAGTATCAGTTGATTGTATGATTGTATGATTTATTAATCACCAACAGGTATGAACCCAATCACAGGTGAAGTCCATCATATAATATAATGAAGTGTACAGCATCCATAAAAGAAACAAAATCACATATCAATCGAGTCGGAGTCTAAATAAAAGTTCCCAACGTCGACGTATACCCCACTATGTCCTTCTTGAGCCTTCCTATTGCATCGTTAAAAACATCACTCAGAGGACTCGAAGCGACAAAGTCATTCACCGAGCGGGGTCCCCACACAAATAGGCTGGATTGCACGGTGTCTACACGGCCGCGGGGGACGTCGAACGGGGTGAACGCCGCAACCCTGGTGTTCATGGATGGGACATGAACACTGCAACATTTAAGCAAGTAAGATGATGAGATGAGACCTCTAAAAAGCTTAGTCAAAAACATCACATCACACTGCACACGCCTGGCGCGCAGCGGTCGTACGTCATAAAACACAAGCAACCGATCGAACTCGAGAGACGGACAGCGGGGTGCAGTGTGGTTGGCTAGCCACATCAGGAACCTGTGCTGAACCCTCTCGACGCGAACGAGATGAGTTTTTGCTGCTCTAGCCCAAATTACCGAACAGTATTCTAAGATTGGCCGAACGTTCGCATTAAAGGGGGCTAGAGCAGAACGCTTGTTGAAGCTGCAACGCCGGGAAGCTGACTGGAGAGTGCGAATAAGTAGGCCAAATGCCCGGTTTGCCTTTGCAACAGTGGCATTTATATGAGCCTCAAATGTCAGTTTTTGATCCAAAGTGACTCCCAGATCTCGAATGGTACTGACATTTTCCAGCTCTGTTCCGTTAATTGTGTACTTCGAATCAATTAATTTCCGTTTCAGAGTGATTTTAAATGCCTTGCATTTGGAAGAGTTTAACTTCAATCTCCAGTCCTCTGCCCAGCGCGCAACAGCATCAAGGTCTTTTTGGAGTGTGATGACGTCTTTTGGAGAAACAATCTTGTGGAAAATTGTCATGTCATCGCAGAACATCAAACAATTGGTCGAAATCACGCACGGTAAATCGTTCACGAAGAGAGCGAACAGCAAAGGCGAAAGATGTCCTCCCTCTGGTTTTCCCATGTTGATGGCATAGTGGAAGAGAAATATAAATTTAGAACACTCTAAAATTAGATTCATGACTGTGGCCTTGGCTTCCATGCTCCAATTATAGAACGGCCGGTAGCGTGTATTTTTCAAGTCTGGCTTATCGGTTGTAAGCCACCTGTGTGTGTGTGTGTTTTGCTTCCAAGACACCGCCAGGTACTTAATTTCCGGGGCAACGCCGGGTACCCCAGCTAGTCTGCTATAGTCGCACCAGGCACATGTAGATGGATAATTTAATAGAAACTGCAGTTAGTTACCTACAGCATACGAAACACGAATAGCTTGCATACAAGTGGGCCGAAACCAGGAGGATCAAGAAGACGAAAAAATGTATAAAATATCAAGTCACATCAACTCTTGAATATGTTACTCGTGAATATGTTATGAATATGTTAACTCTTGCCTATGTTAGAAAACTGGGATCCACGCGTTCATCGTTCTACTTCTTTCCAGATATGGTTTCCTGGTCACATCAATGTCTCGTGTCAGCAAACTGTCACTGTTCGCATCACACTGGCGCGTGTCGCGTGCCGTGGAATTCTATCGACCCTGTTGGTACCGCCGGCGGTATCACAGCGGAAGTAACTAGCTCTATACATCTGACCCAGATACTACCGGCAGTATCACCAAGGAAGAACAAACGCACATCTCTACAGCATCTGATCCAGCGATACAACCGCTCCCGGACCACAAAGCAAAGTGACGGCTGTTCCGCAAATTTAACGATCTATTGTTCGCCGGGTATCTGACGGTTGATCACACACCGCTGCCGCGATGGATCCTTCGAGAGCCGCACCGCTAGTTGTCTCGCCAGAGATGACAAACGCCGCACTAACTGTGTGTATATAATTGCCGCATAACTTAACCCATCATTGTTCACAGCTTAGCTGAGTGTTATGAAAATATAAACGTTCACATTTGGCCGCTGGTCGTCTCAACTCACTCCCGGGACAGGTGCTACTGCCGTCGCTATGTGTCATCTCCTCCCACTGCGGCTGTCCACCCAGCGCTCAACGTGCCGGTGTTCGTCAGCCGGGCGGGACTCGGCGTCTGAGCTGCGCAGTAACAGCTGCTGCAGCTCGGCTCCGAGCGCACCACAGCTGGTCCCGGCCAGCCAGCCGGGTCAGCTCCCACCCAGAGCCGCTCCCAGAGCCGCTCTCAGAGCCGCTCCAAGGCCCCGGTCGCCGCCGCCGATCTCAGTAGGCCCGGAGAGAAAGTGCGAATTCCAGCCGCCGACGCGCTCAAGGTCTGGCGGAGCGGCCGGTAGGCGGCGCTAGTGGCGCTCCGCCTGACCGACACCTGGCGGCAGGCGGAGGCGGAGGCGGAGTCGGAGACGCAGGCGGAGGGCGAGCCGACCCCGGGGCTCCCGCGCCCACGCCCGCGGTCAGTCAGCGACGGCGCTCAATTGATGGCCTGATAGTCGGACTGATCGGTCGGAACTGATCTGTTAGCCCTCAGGCAGTTACACGCAGTACGATCACTCCACCACTCCGGTCTTATGTAACACGTCGATAGTGCTGCGAAGGAACGGTGAGGTTATAAATCAGAGCGATATTATTATATGTTGGCTTACTAGCTTACGTGCCTGAGTTATTGCATAGCACATATAACCAAACGCGCAAGCCTGTAAGTTAATATTGTGTAGAGAGCAAACAAAAGTTGTTTGTATTGCGCTTCCATGCCAAGAAGTATCGCTCATGGGTTTGCTGTTTCTCAACATGTAGGTTTGATGTTTTTCATTAAAATTATTCATTATTTTCAATCTTATCTAAGCTGGAAGGCAAAATATAAATATATCAGCATAAAAATACTGAAATAGCTTACATAGGCTCATGTGATGCAAAACACGTATTAGGTTTCAATAAAACAACATATAACTTGTCGTTTCCAGGGCTGAGGGGCAGGATAAGTCCTTATTTGCACTCGATATCAATGTAACCACAGGTGTAAACTCCCTGAACCCAGCTCTGTATAACCAGGAAGTCCCGTAGTACGCCGCAGAGAAGACAGCCTACCTCCTCCGTAATAACAGGCATTGTAGTCGGACGAGGCCGGCACCAGCCCTCCGGAACAGCATGTAATGGGTGGGACGAGACGAGTATGTGGCACCCGCTAGAGGCTGCTGACGCCCACCGGCGGGCTGTGAGGTCCTGACCCACATCGGCGGGCTGTGAGGTCCTGACGCTCACCGGCGGGCTGTGAGATCCTGACCCCCCCCCCCCCACTGGCGGGCTGTGAGGTCCTGACCCTCATCGGCGGGCTGTGAAGTCCTGACCCTCATCGGAGGCCTGTGAGGTCCTGATCCCCACCGGAGGGCTGTGAGGTCCTGACCCACACCGGAGGGCTGTGAGGTCCTGACGCCCACCGGCGGGCTGTGAGGTCCTGACCCCCACCGGCGGGCTGTGAGGTCCTGACCCCCACCGGCGGGCTGTGAGGTCCTGATCTTCATCGGAGGGCTGTGAGGTCCTGACGCTCACCGGCAGGCTGTGAGGTCCTAACCCTGTGCCTGGAGCGGCTCCCCGGGGCCGCGGTCCGCCGCCGTTCCCAGCGGCCGACAGTCCGGGCCTGCTGATGGTGGGTACCATGACCTCTACCGCTGACCGCCGGGGGTCACTGACTGTCCGGCAGTCAGCGGTCCACGGCGACGCTCAGCCAGGGGTGGTCCGGGCACAGGACCGGACACAGGACACCGCATACCGCGTGGTCAGTCCTTCAACTCCTGAGTCACCAGTTTTATAAGCAGCATACCTGATAGGGAAGCCCAGAGCTCGGCGGTTTGCTGTGTCCCCGGAGGTATAGTGGTATGTCCGGCAACGACGTACGACGATTTTTAGTACATAGAACAATAATTTGCAGTGGGCACTGAAGATTCAGATTTGCACAGGAACGCAGAACATCTGCAAAAGTAGCACTTCTCCGCACCACTTACAACTTGCAAAACACACATAAATACAGATATACTGAATCCTTCTGAGTACTGAATTATATTGTATGCGCATGTTTAGTCCGCAGTGACGCGAGCCCCGAAATGCTCCGCCGTCAAGGTTAACCGTCCGTCAAGGATGACTACCTGGACTGGAAGCACGTAAGACGGATAGTCGATCAGCTCAGTACGAATCACTGATCCATCTAGCGCGTCCCATCAATCATCCAGCATCGCATTCTACGCATAGCTGGACACGCGCGCGATCGACGGACGTATGTGCCACCCTTCAGACACATCGGAGGATCAAAAGACAGGCCGCCGCAGCCGGCCGGCCGGGCGGGGAAGTCATTGTCCGACCCTGCGACCCCCCCCCCCCCCCCCCCGCCTCCCCTGTCCGACGGAGCCGGGCGTGGGAGGGCAGGAGCGCGGCCGGGCGCCGGTCACGTGGGCGGTAAGCTGCGCCAGCGGCGGAGGCAGCGTGACGTGGTGGGTGCGCGCGTCTGACGGAGAGAGCACCGAGTGCACTGCCGCTTATTGGTGGAACCAGGGGTCAGGAATTCGGTGAGGACATGCTGATGAACATGTCAACGTTTGCGACGAGCCGATGCTCCTTTGTCTTAAGCCTGGCGTTGAACCATTCGATCTATGTAATTTCTTTGAGAAATAATCCACACTTCGCTTGCCGAACGACACGACGAACACGTCAACAAGCAGGATCAGCGAAGGAAGATTGCTGAACATTGTAAATGTAACACATGCTTGTCTGTGATGTTACTTTTCTTGTTAATACTTCCAATAACCTCTAAGCGTTGCGGATCGCGGAAGACATTCAACTTAAGACCAACTTACAACTGATTTATGTTTTTTTTCCCGAGCTTGTGACGCAGAATGTCTGCACACAATACTTTGCCGTGAGATAGCATGGCGAAAGACGAAATAATCAATCACACAGAGAATGGTTACATGAATAGAACAATGCCAACTCTATACAAAACAGATGTCTTGATTTGACATATTCACTGGCCTTCATGTCTTTCTTGTTTTGTTTTTCTTCAAAAAGTACGATCATTGTAATCTGACGGCATTCGTCGCTGATTCCTTCACAAACAGCTCACTCATGTCCGTCCCCGACAAAACTGGCAGTGGCAGCAGCCAACGGTGACTGCATGTTATCACATACCGATAACACCAGTGACCCCCTGGCTGCCCTGGCTGCATAGAAAGGAAACACCAATGGCGACTGCATGTTATCACATAGCAATAACACCAGTGACCCCCTGGCTGCATAGAAGGGTAACACCAACGGAGACTGCATGTTATCACATAGCAATAACATCAGTGACCCCCTGGCTGCATAGAAGGGTAACACCAATGGAGACTGCATGTTATCACATAGCAATAACACCCGTGACCCCCTGGCTGCATAGAAGGGTAACACCAACGAAGACTGCATGTTATCACATAGCAATAACATCAGTGACCCCCTGGCTGCATAGAAGGGTAACACCAATGGAGACTGCATGTTATCACATAGCAATAACACCAGTGACCCCCTGGCTGCATAGAAGGGTAACACCAACGGAGACTGCATGTTATCACATAGCAATAACACCAGTGACCCCCTGGCTGCATAGAAGGGTAACACCAACGGAGACTGCATGTTATCACATAGCAATAACAGCAGTGACCCCCTGGCTGCCCGGGCTGCATAGAATGGTAACACCAACGGAGACTGCATGTTATCACATAGCAATAACACCAGTGACTCCCTGGCTGCATAGAAAGGTAACACCAATGGAGACTGCATGTTATCACATAGCAATAACACCAGTGACTCCCTAGCTGCATAGAAAGGTAACACCAATGGAGACTGCATGTCATCACATACCAATAACACCAGTGACTCCCTAGCTGTATAGAAGGGTAACACCAATGGATACTGCATGTTATCACATACCAATAACACCAGTGACCCCTTGGCTGCATAGAAAGGTAACACCAATGGAGACTGCATACGTCACATATCGTCCTAATGTATATGTTCATAGCTGCATAGAAGGGTAACACCAACGGAGACTGCATGATCACATTTTATTATATTTGTAACAGGCTCCTGGCTACCCCTATTTGTAACAGGGGGGGGGGGGCGGATTCCGCCACCCCCCGGAGATCTCGAGATCTACCCGTCCGATTTTCAAAAATGAAACGGTGTTTGGTTCACCTCAACACGATCTACATTTCTGAATAATAAAAATCTAAATTTTGGATAGGGGGCAACAGGGGGGCAAAAACTCAAAATTTTAGTGGTATTTTTGATCCAGCATAGATTTCATATTTATCGACCGATTTTAACACAACTAATAGGAATCGATAGAGATTGAATTGGAAATTGATATATGATGGTGACGTTTGAAAATTCAAAATCATAGGCGTGTACAGGTCACTCAATATGGGGGTGAAGTAAATGCGTAATAAAACAATTTTTTGATGTTGTTTTTTGATAAATGAAATCGTATGTGATTGTGACATTAGATAAAACAGTTATAAATCATATTTTTTTGCCATAGGCGGTACCAGGTTAGTTAAAAAGGGAGGTAAAATTGGGGGAAAATATTAACCGCAGAGAAGTTGCTACTCAGCACTACAAATATGTTACTAATCGTAGATAGTTCCTTTTTGAATGTTGTACTTTATCATAGGCGTATCTAGGATCCAAACTGGGGCGGCGCAGACCTTTTGATAAGTATATTATCCGCTATTATGATACTAACTAGTCAACAGTGACTATTTCACTTACAATTTCAATTAACATTGCTTACCCCCCTTTTTACCCTACCTGGACTCGCCTATTATCTTATAATCGTTCGTAGAGTAGCCTGTGGTGCGTGTTTCATCCGAAAACTGCAGTATTTTATGTCATTGTGCGCCCATGCCTCTTAGTTTCCTTGCAATAATATGACCCCTTTCTTCCATTCCTGAGCGCGCCTCTGCAAAAAATGACTTTATTCACTTTTCTGGCCTCATATGTGCATATATCATTATAAGCTAAACGTCTATTGCGCCGTTATCGCTGGCATATCGTCATCACCATGCCAGTCACCCCCCTTTTCATGTGCCTGAACACGCCCCTGAAACTCTATATGTAATACATTATGCAAATAATGGAAGCAGAAGCTATCTTTTACATCTTGATAGCTATAAATGCCCCTTACATCGCTCTATTGATTCCCGCCAAGCATTGAATACTTCCTGGAAACCCCCCTTTTCAAGCCCCTGAAACCGCCTCTGCCATGCAATTTTTATGATATTTCATTAACATCAACTAATTTGCACTTGTTGCAATCACCGTAAACCGATGTAACTCTTTCATACTTGAGGCAGTTAGGAAGAAACCGTGAAGATCGCATTTCCGTATTATCGCCAAAAAATCGCCTCCGAACCCACCCAAAACTGTGCCCTGGAACCGCCTCTGTTCAGGTTAAGAACTCAAAATTTTGACTCCAAATGCGGTATTCAATTCTATGAAAAGTCCCAAAATTTTATGGGCCTGCTCCCAGCCGTTCGGGAGATATCTGCGAAAAACATGAGGGGGGGGGGCGGAATCCAACTTATATTTCCGACTTGCGATTATGGCATCACTATGTCCAGATACAATCGTATTCAATCGTATTCGACCAGATACTGTGTGATGGATTTGAAACCTTCTAACGGTGAATTAATTTGCCGTAATCGATCAGTGGCATATATTGTCCGATATTTATGGTCTGGTCAAATTGATGGATTATTCACTGTGAGAAACAGTTATTTTCTGCCGAGAAGTTTGATCACACCTCCTCAACTGGAGACACATCTCTATGTCTTGTTTTACCGGTTTTATAAAATTGTTTCTGGTGCTGATCATCTTATCGTGTGAACTTCGTTAGCTTCGTTAGACACTTCGAAATGGGGAAGTCAGATCGTAACGTCTAACGTTTAATTACTAACTCAAGTAGACAATGATGCCTTGCTCTGTTGACAATTCATCTGAAAGGCGAATGTACTCACTTTGTGATATCAGCACATAGACAATTCTGAAGATGAATTGAAGCAGTGACCACCTCTTTTGAAATAATTTTTAGATACAGCTATTTAGTTTTAAAATTATGGTAATAAAGTGAATGGAAGCCTAAAGGGAACGGAATTGCCTAAAGCGAATGGAATGTGAGCTGAAGTGAAGTTTTTCGGTAATTCCAGACGTGAATCACAGGAATCGCCAGGTAATATTCCAGACGTGAATCACAGGAATCGCCAGGTAATATTCCATGCGGCTGTGTTCCGATGGGACTGTTAATCCAAATCACAGCCAATTTAACACTCACGGCGTCTGACTCTTAACTGCTGCATATCATATCATATCTATCTATATCTATCCCTAGTGTGGGAGTATCATATCTATCCTGGTGTGGGAGTACCTCAATATATCATCTTCCTCAGAGCAGCACCCCAGTCGGCATCCTGGCCTTTGCCTCATTAGTCCGCCAACGCGCCGCAGTACGGCGTTGTGCGGCGCTGTGCGGCGCTGTGCGACGCTATGCGGCGCTATGCGGCGCTATGCGGCGCTATGCGGCGCTATGCGGCGCTATGCGGCGCTGTGCGACGCTATGCGGCGCTATGCGGCGCTATGCGGTGCTGTGCGGCGCTGTGCGGCGCTATGCGGCGCCATGCGGTGCTGTGCGGCGCTATGCGGCGCTGTGCGACGCTATGCGGCGCTGTGCGACGCTATGCGGCGCTATGCGGCGCTGTGCGGCGCTGTGCGGCGCTGTGCGGCGCTGTGCGGCGCTGTGCGGCGCTATGCGGCGCTGTGCGGCGCTGTGCGGCGCTGTGCGGCGCTGTGCGGCGCTGTGCGACACGGAATAACCCCGGCAGTGATCATGACGCAGCAGTACGGTCTGCAGCGGTGCCGGCTGAGTGCGCGGCTGGAGGTCCACTCTGGTCTCGCTCCGTGGCAAGGCCGGCCTCCGGAGGCGGCCTGAACCGTCACGGTGCCCGGTTAGGAGTCGTTCTGCCGCTGTTTACGCGGTGCCCTCGCGTGATAATATAACACCAAGTGACCGTGCCCGTGTCCGGGATGTGGCCTGCACCGAGTTTTTTTCCGTTGTTTCTCGTACAAAGGCGTTCCGGCTCGATCATGAGGGAATGATAGTTTGGATCTGGATGTTATTTATCGTCGCTGAGTCACAGCTAGCGGCAGCGTGGCGGTAAAAATTCCCACTCAGTGTCGGCTGTCGCTGTGGAGGGGGTGGCGAGTTAACTGAGGCGGAGAATTCCCTCCCGACAGAATGCCCCGAGCTACGTGTGTGGTGACGTCAGATCGAGCCCTTTCAAAGCCTGTTTGGCGTGAGACCAGCGCTAGTGCCGTCGCTGGCAGGATCTTGTTCGATACAGCTCGGCCCCATGATCGGGGGTGGTAGTGATGGATCACTTTTTACGATACTGGGCCGGGACCAATATCAGACGACGCGCAGGACACCCTTTCTCCTCGGCCTGCCCTCGCTAGTTTCCGGTGAACCACGTTAGGGGACGGACGAAGGCGACGTATCCGTCTCGATCTACCATCGGGAATAGCCTTTACCCCAATAACCTCACGCTCCCTGTTAAAATTCCACAGTTAAGTGACTGCGCTCCAATTACGCAAACACCCAACAATGTATTTTCGTGTAAATACGTCAGGAAACTTAGACTCCACTACCGAACCTCCTGATGGCTGAAGGTGTTTTGGTTAAGATATGAGTTTCTAACTGGCTGTTTTCACGGCGTCGCGTCTTTATTCGCGGCTAGACTTGACTTGTTTTGGAGCGGGGGCCGGCCGGCCGGAGCGCTCTCGGTTTTGATTCGAGCGAAAGTGACAACCCAAAGCAGGTCGGCCGGTCGGGCAGAGTGGCTGGGAGCCATGTGTGACTGGGTCACACATGGCTCCCAGCCACTCTGCCCAGCCACTCTGAGAGATGAGCAGCAGCATTCCTGGCACGGCACCACGCGGCGGCCAGCGAGCCAGCCAGCGAGCCAGCCAGCCAGTCAGACAGGTGCAGCGCAGTCAGGGGTCAGGGCCGAGACAGACACCGCAGCCAGAGGTACTGCCAGCTGACTGAGAAAATAGAGGCCAGACGACAGACGACAGATGACAGACGACAGGCGACAGACGACAGACGACAGACGACAGACGACAGACGACAGACGACAGACGACAGACGACAGACGACAGACGACAGACGACAGACGACAGACGACAGACAGTGACTACCAGTGGCATTTTGTAGACAATTTAAGACAGGGAATCAAAGTGCTGTGCTCCCGCGTCCATCTCACAAAAACCAATAGTTGACTGGTGGACGAGACAATCATATCGAGTACCCAGCGTCGAACCACGCCCCACCCTCCAAGCCGTGGAGATCTGACCACTCCAGTTCCATGGAGCCTGGCTCGCCTCTGTGCCGCGCTGTGGGCTCCGCCGCCCGGGTGTTTCGTAATGTTCGTTAATGACAATTGGAGGCGGCCAGGGAAGGTCGGTAGCGGTTAAAACTGGGTCATGCCGCGCCGCCAGCCGTTAGCCCCCCCCCCCCCCCCAGGGCATCGCTCCGCTTCCGGAGAGTCGCCGAGCATGAGGCCGCTTCCGGTCACGTCAGCCTCCAGCAGCGCCAGCGTAGGGGGGCTGCTATGGAGCTGGGGGCGACACTGGGAGCTGGGAGCCACACTGGGAGCTGGGAGCCACACTGGGAGCTGGGAGCCATGGCGGCAGCGGAGGGGAGCTATTATGGAGCTGGGGGCGACACTGGGAGCTGGGAGCCACACTGGGAGCTGGAAGCCACACTGGGAGCTGGGAGCCACACTGGGAGCTGGGAGCCACACTGGGAGCTGGGAGCCACACTGGGACCTGGGAGCGACACTGGGAGCTGGGAGCCATGGTGGCAGCGGAGGGAGGCTGTTATGGAGCTGGGAGCCACACTGGGAGCTGGGAGCGACACTGGGAGCTGGGAGCCGTGGCGGCAGCGGAGGGGAGCTTCTATGGAGCTGGGAGCCACACTGGGAGCTGGGAGCGACGCTGGGAGCTGGGAGCCGTGGCGGCAGCGGAGGGGAGCTTCTATGGAGCTGAGAGCCACACTGGGAGCTGGGAGCCACACTGGGAGCTGGGAGCCACACTGGGAGCTGGGAGCGACGCTGGGAGCTGGGAGCCGTGGCGGCAGCGGAGGGGAGCTTCTATGGAGCTGAGAGCCACACTGGGAGCTGGGAGCCACACTGGGAGCTGGGAGCGACACTGGGAGCTGGGAGCCGTGGCGGCAGCGGAGGGGGGCTGCTATGGAGCTGGGAGCCGGGGCGGCAGCGGAGGGGGCTGATATGGAGCTGGGAGCCACACTGGAAGCTGGGAGCCACACTGGGAGCTGGGAGCCGTGGCAGCAGCGGAGAGGGCTGCTATGGAGCTGAGAGCCACACTGGGACCTGGGAGCCGTGGCGGCAGCGGAGGGGCTGCTATAGAGCTGGGAGCCACACTGGAAGCTGGGAGCCGTGGCGGTAGCGGAGGGGGTGCTATGGAGTTGGGAGCCACACTGGAAGCTGGGAACCGTGGCGGCAGCTGAGGGGCTGCTATAGAGCTGGGAGCCACACTGGGAGTTGGGAGCCACACTGGGAGCTGGGAGCCGTGGCGGCAGCGGAGGGGGCTGCTATAGAGTTGGGAGCCACACTGGGAGCTGGGAGCCACACTGGGAGCTAGGAGCCGTGGCGGCAGCGGAGGGGGCTGCTATAGAGCTGGGAGCCACACTGGGAGCTGGGAGACACACTGGGAGCTAGGAGCCGTGGCGGCAGCGGAGGGGAACTGCTATGGAGCTGGGGGCCACACTGGGAGCTGGGAGCCGTGGCGGCAGCGGAGGCGAGCTGCTATAGAGCTGGGAGCCACACTGGGAGCTGGGAGCCACACTGGGAGCTAGGAGCCGTGGCGTCAGCGGAGAGGGCTGCTATGGAGCTGGGAGCCACACTGGGAGCTGGGAGCCGGGGCGGCAGCGGAGAGGGCTGATATTGAGCTGGGAGCCACACTGGAAGCTGGGAGCGACACTGGGAGCTGGGAGCCGTGGCGGAAGCGGGGTGGAGTTGCTATGGAGCTGAGAGCCACACTGGGAGCTGGGAGTCGTGGCGGCAGCGGAAGGGGGCTGATATGGAGCTGGGAGCCACACAGCTGACCTCGAACGTCCCCCCCCCCCCTCCGTCATCACTGAACGTCATATACTAATAGCCCGAGTCTAGAGTACGGGGTGCTCCGGAAGATCCTTGAAGATTATGGGGACTTTGCGTAGTTTTGGAGAGGGGGATTATGGGGATTAGGGTGGGAATTCTCTGCTGTTTAACACGCGCACGGCCGGGGGTTGATCCCCCCCCCCCCCTCCTCCGGTTTTCCTGAATAGCGGAAACACGGCGGCGCGCAGCGCCGCCAAATTTGTCACAACTGTTTGGGCATCAATTAGCCACATATTCTGAATTTTCACCTCGGGTCATCTCAGTTCAAGTCACCAGGCCAGGTCACGTGACCCCACCTCCAAAAAGGGGTGCAGTCCACCACAGTCCACCACAGTCCACCACAGCCACAGTTGTCGGCCGATCGGTTTCAAACTTACATAATTTCATAAGGACATAAATACCTACAATAATTTTATCTCGGATTTTTTTTTTATATCGGTGACCTAAAGTCGGGTCAATTTCGTGACCTCTCCATTATAAGTCAATGGAGAAATATTATAAATGCTTCCTATTCGATAACACGCATGATAGCAGCCCAATTCCTTCTGGATCATGTTATCATAGACCATTCATGATGACCCAGGTGCATTTTCTGTCCAGTGACCCTTACAGGATCAGCCGAGGCTATCCGAGGTCACCAACACTTTTTTTGTATATAACCCTTGACAGAATGCAGCTAGAGAAGTGAAAATTGATTGCGAATAAAACTATCATGTCTGATACATATCATGTCTGATACATTGCCTGCGTTATTCGTGTGATGGTATCTCACAATATTATGAGTTGACGATAAGCAAAACATTCATTTAAATGTCTTGGTTTCGCAAATATCCCTTCCTGAAAGTATATCTCTGTATCTCTAACATCTGATGGTTCCTTGTGCAGAATCATTATCGTCTCTCGAACTACAAAGACAGCTAACGGTCCGACATACCAGCAATAATATCAGATAGTTAACGACCCAGAAGTTACGCTGGTAAGTAACGACCACATTTGACAAGGAATTTGCTGGGCTTGGAGGAACATTTAACACTCCTTTTCGCTCATAATGTGCACCTTCAAGTGAGATTGCAGATTAGGTGTGTGTCGATTAAGCGGTTTCTCTGCATATGTGGGCTGGCGCAGCTATCCTACGCACGAAACTGTGCCGTGAAGGAAATTATTGGCGTTAGCAGTCGTTAAGGCAACTTACGATCATCGTTATCTTGCACCAAGTGTTCACTTTGGCAGTCTAAGTCATCTGTGCTGTCCAAAATTAAATAAGATAACTATGTTTTACGACAAGCCAACGCATTAAAGGTATGCACATAAAGTATGATATTTCGAAACATTCCACGTAACAGTCTCCAGCCGGGTCAGGCCTTCTGCCTTTGTTCTCTTCGAAGCATTAGGGGATTTCATTTACAGAAGGTCGAAGTGTCATTTTTGTAATTTTTGTCATTATTTGTCATTTTTGACCAGCGCGGTGTGATCAGGAAATATGTTCTCTAACTGTGACCACATCACCATATGCGTCTGTACAGTAGAGCCACAGAGCGTCCTCGTATTGTCAATATCTGTGGGTACTCCGGATATCTAAACCGAACAACAACACAAAAGCAGGTCAAGTTATTTTGCATTCATCAGTAGTTAAGCACCTAACTTAGTTTACGTTGGTTTATTTTAGCAGTTCATGTAGTCATGTTTTTGAACGAATACCCCCGATTTTGTAATCAACAATTGAATCAGTAAAGGTATGTACTAGTTTAATGATCGAAAATCGCATACTGCGGCTGGAGTTAAAAATAATAACCATAACACGATAACCAAGCAATGAACACCAGAAGATGTCTGGCCAGGGGGATGGGGTACGCCCCTGAAATAGTACAGCAATTGCACTCACTCCGTGGCTATTTTAAATGCGGAGTGACCCCGGATGACCCCACGGTTCCCGGGCTCCCCCAGTCTGCTGCTGCTGCTGCTGCTGCTGCTGCGGTGGGCTGACCTTGACCTCAGTTACTCGGTGACCCGGCCGGCCGCCACCGCACGTTAACGCCGGCTTTATGGCACGACTGGGTATTGTTCCTGGTCCGCCGCCTCCCTTACACTACCTCGCGTGGGCTATCCGCCCCACGTGCGTGCAGTCGAGTTATGTATGCAGACGATCTCACCCTACCCGGTTTACTGTCGGCACTAAAACTGGCGCCGGCGTGCCGCCTCCGGGCGCTGCCAAGGAGATGCTCCGTATGTATGTATGTATGTATGTATGCATGTATTGACACTCAAAACACTCTCCAACATAAAATGGTTATTTCGGGTGTCGAGTCAATCACGTTAAAAAGTGAGACATGTTAAAAAGACACTCGTAAGCAGCATTCATACAGGGAACACATAAAATAATACATCCATACACACAACAAATACACACACATTCATCCAGTCCCAGCTAAATGATTTCACTACGTGCTCCTTTGCGGCGCCAGGGATGTGTGGCGTGCTCCCTGGTGGCGCCAGAGGTGTGTGGCGTGATCCCTGGCGGCGCCAGAGGTGTGGCGTGCTCCCTGGCGTCACCAGAGGTGTGGCGTACTCCCTTGCGGCACTAGACGCAGACCGACCGTTCCGCGAACGGAGAGGGGCAAAATAAATCCACGACAGGCGCCGAAGACACATAGGTGATGAGGAACGGTGCATGCGAACCACGTGCACGGCGCCTCTTGCAGGCGGCATTGTGCAATGTGCTGTCCAGACTGACCCCGTGTGCCGGCCTGTGCGAGGCGCATGCAGGGGTGACGGCTGTCCAGGCTGCCCCCCGTGTGCCGGCCTGTATGAGGGGAGTGTATGGGTGACGCCGTCCCGGCTGCCCTCCGTGTGCCGGCCTGTGTGAGGGAAGTACAGGAGTGACGGCCGTCCCGGCTGCCCTCCGTGTGCCGGCCTGTGTGAGGGTAGTGTATGGGGTGACGGCCGTCCCGACTTCCATCCGTGTGCCGGCCTGTGTGAGGGAAGTACAGGAGTGACGGCCGTCCCGGCTGCCCTCCGTGTGCCGGCCTGTGTGAGGGAAGTACAGGGGTGACACCGTCCCGGCTGCCCCCCGTGTGCCGGGCCTGTGTGAGGCGCGTGCAGGGGTGACCCGTCCGGCTGCCTGCTGAGACGTCCCGTCCGACCTCCGGTTCGGCGGGGATTTCGTATATGCGGCGGGACGGCGGGGCAACCAGGACAACACGTGTAGCAGTACCGAATGGCCGAACCCGAAGGTCTGCTGCGGCGGCACAGGTCAGTACTGACAGACAGGGTATGGACGCTGATAATAGGTCCACTGGAGCTAGAGCGAAGTAATCAATGGCTGGGGATCATTCATACAGGATAGCAAACTGGTGTTCGCTAAAATATCAGATGGCCGGGATTGTTTTATATATTTTCGGCAGTACAGTCGTTATACCAGGACGGTAACCAGAACGGTAGTTTGGCAACCCTTATACTCGTGTGTGCAGGAGTTGAAGAACACACGGCTGGATTTAATTCTCCGGCCGGGTTTTGTTGTGGCTTGTTACGTACCAGGGCAGCCTTAACTCTCCGTTTCGCTACACCTGTGTGTATTGTATTCCTGGATGAAGGTTAGAGGTGTGGCCGGCCCGTGCACCGCTGCAATGTGAGAAAGTCGAGTTTCTGTACCCCGACAGGAGAGGCTGGGTGTTGTTCCGCCCCTCCCTGGCAGTGTCCGCCATCTGTGCTTAGGTCGTACGGCGTACAATCTTTATCTGAAATACTGCGGTCTGCAGGATCACAGAGACCCTGTGAACGTACACCACTCGCCTGAGAAGGGCGCGCCGGCTGCCGGAGGATGTGACACGTCGGGAGGAGCCGGAGCAGCGCTCGAGCGAATGTTCCCAGTGTTCCCAGCGGGAGCGACAGCGAAGGGAAGCCGTGTGTCGCCGTACCGTGAGACCGACGTGTCGGGCATCGCTGCCGACATCGCTGCCGACAGATGTACGCTGGTGTCGCGTGGTTCGCGGCCCCGCGGCCTGGCCCGGGTGGATGGAGAGATGGAGAGGTTGAGAAGAGAGGGGAGGGGGCAGGGGAGGCCGAGAGAGAGAGAGAGAGAGAGAGAGAGAGAGAGAGAGAGAGAGAGAGAGAGAGAGAGAGGGGGGGGGGGGTGTCGGCACACCTTGGCAGTCGGCGCGCTGCAGCACCGCCACCGCCGTAGCCTACATATCAGCTGACTTTCTCTGCAGAGACAGTGTCAGCCGGTCAATATATATACTGCACTGTCATCTCCGTCACACAGAACCGCGGCACATATCTCCGTCACACAGAACCGCGGCACATATCTCCGTCACACAGAGCCGCAGCACATATGGCCCCTGAGCGTGGCCTGCCCAGCAGGGGCGGCGCCACCGGGGCGGGGGGGGGGGCAGGAAAGCCCCCTGTCGTCCGGCAGGGGGACATATATTTTTGCCCCTCTTGTCATTTAAGGAGGCCCCGACGTACTCCAAAGAGGCCCCATCACAAATGGTGATCTTTTAATTTGGAGAGAAAAAAAACTCCGTGTAAGGGGAGCGAAGGAGACAATAGGGGTCCCTGTAAGCCAGGGGGTCCTATGGAAGTCAGATGGGCCTCTGAAGCCCAGAGGAGGCCATATGGAAGCCAGAGGGGATGTCAGAGGGGCCCTATAGAGGTCAAAGAGAGGCAAGAGGTGACCCTCTGGAAGCCAGAGTGAACCCCGTGGAAGCGAGAGAGAGTGAAAACAAAAGCATTTACAAACAAAAATGACACGTTCGAGGAGGCCCCTTCTCAAATGGAGGCCCCCTAAATTTCGACTTTCCCCCTGACAAAAATCCGTGGCGCCGCCCCTGCTCCCCAGCGCCACTCCCTGCCGTTCAGGTGTTCACACGGGTAGGTCACACTTCACACACGGGTAGGTCACACTGGAAAACAGGTGTTCACACGGGTAGGTCACACTTGAAAACCGCAACGCAGTATGTCATGGACATATGTAAAAATGTGTTAACAGCAAATCATCGGAGCAATAAGCGCTACTTTAGCACACTGTTCTAACAACGTTAAAATTATGACGCACATTGTGAATACATGATGTTTGGCTTACATCTACGTTGCTGTTTTATTTAACTTTTTTCGTTTTTTTTAGCTAATAAGAACCGTGAATCTAATTGATAGGAATGATGCTCTAACAGCAGCAGCCCAGACAGCGGAGCTTTATCATTTGTACTCGCTCGATAAAATAAAAAGCTAAAGCATACCGAAATAGTAAAAAACACGCCTGGTTTATACATAGAAACACGTGTCCTCAAAAACTTGCTCACCACGAGCCGGGCTGACGCAAAAACTGGTCATGGTAAGGGGAGACAAAAACTCGCCGCACTTGACCACTCTGGCGTCGCGCCGGCCCTGACCCGACCAACACCTGCACCAGCTAAAGTCAGCGTTATCCTCCTGCGGCTTATCAGTCCGGGATGGGACGAAGCCACAGTGGACACTCTGTAGTTTAAGCTGGACTCTCTATCCCTGGGTTATTGTATGTATGTCTGTTGTGTCACCAATGAATACAACATATAATTTATGTCAGCTCTGTTGACTGTATGGTGAAGAGCCCAGTTTAGCTTCTTCGTAAGATCACCAGCATCGCCCTGACCAGTCTCTGGACTATTGGAGTCACATTGCGCTCTTCACCGGTCAGCCTGTCCGGACTCACCCTGGCGAGATCGTATTCAGAGGGGCCCACACTGCACCGGGGAGACCGTATTCAGAGGGGCCCACACCGGGGAGACTGTATTCAGAGGGGCCCACACCGGGGAGACTGTATTCAGAGGGGCCCACACCGGGGAGACTGTATTCAGAGGGGCCCACACTGCACCGGGGAGACCGTATTCAGAGGGGCCCACACCGGGGAGACTGTATTCAGAGGGGCCCACACCGGGGAGACTGTATTCAGAGGGGCCCACACCGGGGAGACTGTATTCAGAGGGGCCCACACCGGTGAGACTGTATTCAGAGGGGCCCACATCGGGGAGACCGTATTCAGAGGGGCCCACACCGGGGAGACTGTATTCAGAGGGGCCCACACTGCACCGGGGAGACTGTATTCAGAGGGGCCCACACCGGGGAGACTGTATTCAGAGGGGCCCACACCGGGGAGACTGTATTCAGAGGGGCCCACACTGCACCGGGGAGACTGTATTCAGAGGGGCCCACACCGGGGAGACTGTATTCAGAGGGGTCCACACCGGGGAGACCGTATTCAGAGGGGCCCACACCGGGGAGACCGTATTCAGAGGGGCCCACACCGGGGAGACCGTATTCAGAGGGGCCCACACCGGGGAGACTGTATTCAGAGGGGCCCACACCGGGGAGACTGTATTCAGAGGGGCCCACACTGCACCGGGGAGACCGTATTCAGAGGGGCCCACACCGGGGAGACTGTATTCAGAGGGGCCCACACCGGGAGACTGTATTCAGAGGGGCCCACACCGGAAGACTGTATTCAGAGGGGCCCACACCTGGAGACTGTATTCAGAGGGGTCCACACCGGAGAGACTGTATTCAGAGGGGCCCACACCGGGGAGACTGTATTCAGAGGGGCCCACACTGCACCGGGGAGACCGTATTCAGAGGGGCCCATACTGCACCGGGGAGACTGTATTCAGAGGGGCCCACACTGCACCGGGGAGACCGTATTCAGAGGGGCCCACACCGGGGAGACTGTATTCAGAGGGGCCCACACTGCACCGGGGAGACTGTATTCAGAGGGGCCCACACTGCACCGGGGAGACCGTATTCAGAGGGGCCCACACCGGGGAGACGGCGCTCGTTTCTGGACACCGTGTCATGCGGCAGGCAGACGCAGCTGCCAGCGACCTTGATCCTGATCCAAAACACGTCAGTGGAGCGGCAATGCATGGCGCACCAGAGGCGAACCGAGCCGGCAACAATGGCTCCCAGCGGCACCCCAGACCGCGGCTGCACGGCGGCGGCGCAGCGGGCACAAAAAGACACAACCGCTGGCCTGCGGGCTACCGTCGAACGAAAGCATAACCAACCGCCAAACCACGGGAGTTCAGACCCGACCTTCGAACGCCTGTTTTGGTTATCAGGTTATCAGGTCCATAGAGGTGAGCTGGAAATCCCTACGCTTCAGGCATGTCGTCGCAACACCAGGCAGAAGGCGCTCCTGGTGTTATCACAGATGGGATGCACCCTCTACGGCGGAGTGATCGCATGCCACTGTTGACAGGAAGCCAGACAATGGACCAGAGCAGACCATGCTGCTATAAACCCCAGCTCCTGCAGTCACACTGACCGTGAGTCCAGAGCAGACGGTGGACTGTTCACCGGGACAGCGATGAGGAGACGGTGGACTGTTCACCGGGACAGCGATGATGAGACGGTGGACTGTTCA
>JAXIVJ010001519.1:102500-135271 GCA_036785665.1 Chirona hameri
ATATTGGAATATGGCTATAAGTTACGTTACGTAGATAATTGTGTCTGCTCTATTGATGTAATGATCGACTGGAAGGTATTCTATGGACTGCATATAACATAGGATAGCTAATCGTCATTTATTGAACGAAGCACGTCACCAGCACACTCACAAAGGAGAGCCATGACGTAAAGGCTGATTTGCTATCAGCATTTTTTAGAGCCATGTAATTCCCCAAGTGGAATATTGCCTCCCATTAACCCTATTTGTAACAGGCTCCTGTCTACCCTATTTGTAACAGGGGGGGGGGGCGGATTCCGCTCCCCCCCCCCCCCCCCGGAGATCTCGAGATCTACCCGTCCGATTTTCAGAAATGAAACGGCGTTTGGTTATTACCCTCAACAGGATCTACACTTCTAAATAATAACAACAATCCAAATTTTTGATAGGGGGCAACAGGGGGGCAAAAACTACAAATTTTAGTGGTATTTATGATCCAACACAGTTGTCATGTTTATGGACCGATTGTAACATAACCAATAGGAATCGATAGAGATTGAATTGGAAATTGATATATGGCGGTGACTTTTGAAAATTCAAAAACCATAGGCGTGTGCAGGTCACTCAATATGGGGGTGAAGTAAATGCGTAATAAAACATTTTTTTATGTTGTTTTTTATAAATGAAATGGTGTGTTATTGTGACATTAGACAAAACAGCTATAAATCATATTTTTTTGCCATAGGTGGTACCAGGTTAGTGAAAAATGGAGGTCAAATTGGGAAAAAATATGAACCGCAGGCAAGTTGCTACCCAGCACTATAAATAAGTTACTGATCGTAGATAGTTCCTTTTTGCATGTTGTACATCATCATAGGCGTATCCAGGATCCAAACTGGGGCGGCTCAATACCTTTTGATAAGTATATTATCCGCTATTATGATACTAACTAGTCAACAATGACTATTTCACTTACAACTTCAATTAACATTGCTTACCCCCTTTTACCCTACCTGGACTCGCCTATTATCTTATAATCGTTCGTAGAGTACCCTGTGGTGCGTGTTTCATCCGAAAACTGCAGTATGTTATGTCATTGTAGACCCATGCCTCTGTGTTTCCTTGCAATAATATGACCCCCTTTCTTCCATTCCTGAGCGCGCCTCTGCCACAAAATGACTTTATTCTCTTTTCTGGCCTCATATGTGCATATATCATTATAAGCTAACCGTCTATTGCACCGTAATCGCTGGCATATCGTCATCACCATGCCAGTCACCCCCTTTTCATGTGCCTGAACACGCCCCTGAAACTCTATATGTAATACATTATGCAAATAATGGAAGCAGAAGCTATCTTTTACATCTTGATAGCTATAAATGCCCCTTACATCGCTCTATTGGCTTCCCGCCAAGCATTGGATACTTCCTGGAACCCCCCCCCCCCCCCTTTCAAGCCCCTGAAACCGCCTCTGCCATGCAATTTGTATGATATTTCATTAACATCAACTAATTTGCACTTGTTGCAATCACCGTAAACCGATGTAACTCCTTCATACTTGAGGCAGTCAGGAAGAAACCGTGAAGATCGCATTTCCGTATTATCGCCAAATGTCGCCGCCGAACCCACCCAAAACCGTGCCCTGGAACCGTTTCTGTTCAGGTTAAGAACTCAAAATTTGACTCCATATGTGAAAATCTGTTTTGGGAAAAGTCCCAAAATTTCATGGTCCTGCTCCCAGGCGTTCTGGAGATATCTGCGAAAAATATGAGGGGGTGGAATCCGTCCCCCTCCCCCCCCCCCCCCCCCCCCACTGTTACAAATAGGGTTAAGCAGTAAGTGATCGCACGACGCATGTCACCTAACGCACGCTGCAGGGAATAACCAATAACCAGGGAATAACCAGGGAATAACCAGCAGCAGGAAAATGGCCGATTCGCTTCAACTGCTACACATTGCTGACAGCCAGCTCGCGACGACAGACGTTTGCAAGTATGATGTGATGCAAAGTTCAGCGGAAGTTGTCCATTTGAGAAACACGTTGCTGGGTAGGTTAATATGCAAGACGTACGCTACCCGCAACTCATGGCGATAATTTACGAGGTATTTTTGTCATGCACAATGAGGAATTCTCAAGGTCAAAGCACAGCGCGATGAGGATGACTGCCTGATGTAATCAGATAATCATTTCGGGAATAATTATGCTAGATTGCTTGTAATGACGTTGCAAAATTGACAATGACTATGACGCCCAGGTACGGGTACTTGTAGGAAGATGCTCCTGACTTGATCTGATGCTGGTGAAGAAGAACTTGCCACTGATGGAAGCTTTGAAATCCAAGTCAGTGAAGTAAATTTATTGCGAGGCATGCTAGCAGTCCTCATCGACCGCAGTGGGCGATGGACGAGATGTACGATATTTGTGGTTGCAAGACAAAAATATATAGCTCAACAGTATTGTCTCTGGTGATGATTTCGAAGCTACCTCAGGAATCATCAATTACCACCATGCGGAGCTCTCATGGTATTTTGAGACTACAATGGGCACGCCTAATACAGATACCCCTATCTATATTTATATCGTCCGGCGGTTTCCCATAAAAATGAGCATCGGTGTACTGGTGTCAGGTGTGGGAATTATACGTGTTCCGATCAGAAAGACTACTGCCTCTGATATCACGCCTATCAGTAACGGGATGTGTCGGATGTCCTGTCGGGATGTGTCGGATCTCCTGTCGGGATGTGTCGGATGTCCTGTCGGGATGTGTCGGATGTCCTGTCGGGATGTGTCGGATGTCCTGTCGGGATGTGTCGGATGTCCTGTCGGGATGTGTCGGATGTCCTGTCGGGATGTGTCGGATGTCCTGTCAGGATGTGTCGGACATTCTGTCGGGATGTGTCGGATGTCCTGTCGGGATGTGTCGGATGTCCTGTCGGGATGTGTCGGATGTCACAGGGGCGATACCAAATAACAGAGGCGGGGGCGATGGCCGCCGTCACGACCTGGTCATATACAGCGGAGAAGCTGTGTCCCAGCCTCGTTCGCGATTAGGCAGTTCGGATCACTTACTGCTCAGCGACTCATGTAGGTTTGCACACAATATGTGCAGTGCAACGTGTTATTTTATATGAGCAGCCTGCATGTCTAAGTCACACAATCGGTCCGCGTGCCAATGAGATCCATGAACATGACACGCGTCGTGCTGGAAACTGGACGTTGCCACGCATACGCACCGAGTCCGGCCGACGTAGGCTATGCTACCGTGGTGTTTCTGTGCTGAACTTACAATGTCTGGATCCTGCCGACCCCAGCTTTCGTACCACTTTGAAAGCTGTCATGAGAGGTGATGGTACCTATTGTTTAGATGGGAATGCAGATTTGCCGCTGCTCATCATTTCTGATTGTATAGTGTTGGTGTGCGTGTTTGTAAGTGATTGTAGTCTGGTATGCCCGTTTTAAGTTTTCTGCTTGCATTTTAGTCCCAATTTTAGTGTCGTCCCCATTATTTTAGAACTTTGACGTAAAAGAGTGAAAAACCTTGTTTATTGACGTTGAGCTTTTTCGAATAAACTGGTATCTGTTATGTCTGATTCCTCCGACGGAGAACCAGGGTGGGGCAGGGAAGGCCTCAGAAGGCAGGGGACGATGACCGGCCGTCACGACCTGGTCCCTCCGCGGAGGAGAGGACTAGAACGATCTGTCTGACGGCCTGACAGCCAGATAGAGAAAACATCGACTTATACTGCTGCACGATTTCGGGCGCACTTTTTAAATCATGCTGTGAAAGGCAGCGCATGGAAGGCATTTGTTTGTTAACAACTCTCTGACCGGCACGTTGCGGTCCCCGTAATCTTCTGATAAGAAAATACCTCCCCTATGTGTTGTTTTATATAGCATGAATTCAGAAGCTTCCGTGGACGTCTGGAAAGCTTCCGTCGATGCTTATCACCTCTGTTGACGACAGACGTTCCAGCTTCCAATGTCACCTGCCACGGTCCCACGGTGAGCGGTCACCCTCCCACCCGCTGCTGCACCTGCCACGGTCCCACGGTGAGCGGTCACCCTCCCACCCGCTGCTGCACCTGCCACGGTCCCACGGTGAGCGGTCACCCTCCATCACCCTCTGTTCATGCCACGGTCCCACGGTGAGCGGTCACCCTCCCACCCGCTGCTGCACCTGCCACGGTCCCACGGTGTGAGGTCACCCTCCCACCCGCTGCTGCACCTGCCACGGTCCCACGGTGAGCGGTCACCCTCCATCACCCTCTGTTTATGCCAGTCCACGGTGAGCGGCCACCCTCCATCACCCTTTGTTTATGCCAGTCCACGGTGATCGGCCACCCTCCCACCCGCTGCTGCCCCTGCCACGGTCCCACGGTGAGAGGTCACCCTCCATCACTCTCTGTTTATGCCAGTCCACGGTGAGCGGTCACCCTCCCACCCGCCACTGCACCTGCCACGGTCCCACGGTGTGAGGTCACCCTCCATCACCCTCTGTTCATGCCACGGTCCCACGGTGAGAGGTCACCCTCCATCACCCTCTGTTCATGCCACGGTCCCACGGTGAGCGGTCACCATCCCACTCGCTGCTGCTGCTCCGTGGCCACGGTGTGAGGTCACCCTCCGTCACCCTCTGTTCATGCCAGTCCATGGTGAGGGGTCACCCTCCATCACCCTCTGTCAATCACCCTCTGTCTCCATCACCCTCAGTCCACGGTGAGGGGTCACCCTCCCACCCGCTGCTGCTGCTCCGTGACCACGGTGTGAGGTCACCCTCCGTCACCCTCTGTTCATGCCAGTCCACGGTGTGAGGTCACCCTCCATCAGCCTCTGTTCATGCCAGTCCACGGTGTGAGGTCACCCTCCATCACCCTCTGTTCATGCCAGTCCACGGTGAGCGGCCACCCTCCATCACCCTTTGTTTATGCCAGTCCACGGTGATCGGCCACCCTCCCACCCGCTGCTGCTACTCCGTGACCACGGTGTGAGGTCATCCTATGATCCGCTGCCACTGCACTAGACCGACAGTTACAGCCAGATCAGACGTGCTCTGGGTTCCATAGCTGCTCCCAGGACTGCCAGGATCAGTCCAGTCGGCCGGCCGGCGTCATATGGGAGACATGTCTGAGAGATATGGGCAAAATGGCGGGCGTTGCCTCGCTATCTGCACCTGCACAGTTCACTGTGATGAGGGCTCAGTGACACCTAATGGGATTTCATGAAAAATGATGGTGCCCACTGGAGTGTATATAGCAGCTAAGCGATTGACAAGGCCATTTTTGGATGGCTCGGAGAATATTTTAATCTCAGGAAGAGGTCCGTTTATCGAACGATGATAATCGCGGAACTGAAAATAGATGGTGTTCAAGGCAAACGTGTGTCTGCGGAATTCGCCTGGTAAAAAGTAATGTAATGTAATAAATGTAATGCAATAAACGCCGTAATGTATGTCGGAACGGGATGCTCGCAGACCATTAGCTGGAGTTGGTTCGCCCAGTAATGTTAACCCCACGAAGGGACTATCACGCATACCACGCCACGCACCTGACTGTTTAAGCGACATGGAGGATAGGGGACACACCTTCAGTAGAAGTGTATGACAAATTACAATACATTAACCCTCGGCCTACGGGGGGTGCCTGACAGCCCCCCCCCCCCCCCCCCCCCCCCCCGCCTTCCCCCTGAGGTTTTTCTTTAATAACTGTTTACACATGCAGTGCATCTTGCTGAAATTTTCGGTAGCTGAGTTTACAACAATTATACGTATTCTGAATTTAGAAAAAATCGTTGAAATTGGTTGAGAAATTTGGGAAATAATGACGTTTTGATGACGTCATGTTGGTAAAAAAAAGCAATATTAAAAAAAAAATCGTGGAAAACAGAGTTTCAAAGCAAATTGTAAACGCACGGTACGCACAAATTAAAAATCACCAAAGATACAAAATGGCATTCTCTTTAAAATGGCAATCTCATATTTTCAATTTTTGGGGGTTTTTGACCCCTATTTTTTTTTTAAACTGATTTAAAAAAAAAAAATCCCACAAAATTAACATTTTCAAAGATATTAAAAAAACGGAATATATGTGAGAGAACTGAGTATATAAAATACCCATACCAATTTTCAAATCAATATCTTCATTTTTGACTGAGTGATGGCTCTCTAAGTGTAAGAAACTGATGACGTCACTTTTAAAAATAGTTTTTTTGACTTTTTTTTGACAAGATACGAACAAATAGCTACCTTTTCTGTATCTCTGAGCCAAAACTGGTCCAGGAACATGTCTTTTTATTTACATTTATCAATTTCTAATTTTGAGGTTTTCTGAAGAGCAAAATAGCTGTTCTGGACGTGATAAATCCGAGGTCATTCACTTGACCTGGAAGGTTACCCGTTGACCTGAAACCTAAAAATCGCATACTGTCAGATTCCTCTCATGACAGGCAACATGCTGGTTCTTACCGCATTGCTCTAAGTTACTTGATTTGAAGTTAACAGGGGGCTGTCAGGCCTCCCCCCCGTAGGGTGAAGGTAAAAAAAAGCTCCCGTAGGGCGAGGGTTAAAGGAAATAGTTCACCTTGGATTTTTTTTTACCCAACACGATTTGATTATATTTTGTAATACAATTTCCTTTTATATTGTCAAAAATGGCCTTATATCGCGCCGATTCAGGACAGAAGGCCGTAAATTTGTATTGTTTATCAAAACTATATGCATACTCTCTGAGTCAAAGTCCTGAAGTCACGCGAATGTAAACAATGGTTCAGCCAATCAGATTCGAAAGTAGTCGCGTAAAGATAGACTCGCATTGGAGATGTGCCAACCGGCGGCCGGCGATTCGCTTGCTAGCACCAGCTGCAAGCTGATTGGCTGATGGTATAGCCTCTGCCCGGGCTAGAACCAGTACAACATTATTTCGCCAGCACCACATTCCTTCGCCAAAAACTCAAATAGATTCGGCTGGAGGGTCTTTTCAGTCAAGAAAACTTGCAGATAGGGGTTTCCCAACACGGGCTACAAAACGGCTATCTCAGTTTAAAACTAATGTTGAAGGTGAACTATTTCCTTTAAATCACATTATCAGTCTGGTTATCCAGTGCAGGGATTACCAGTTGACTGAAGGATAGTCTGCCCCCCCCCCCCCCTGGGTGACTGCTCGATGCGTTGCAGGAGTTCCCCCGGTTCGGGGTGCCCAGAAAATGGGTGATGGACCGGGAACCCCGCCGCGACCTCCCGGATCCGACCCATCACGCGCATCACGCACCCTGCAGCTGTGGTCCGGGCACCCTGGCTGTGGTCCGGGCACCCTGGACGTGGTTCACGCACCCTGGCCGTGGTCCGGGCACCCTGGCTGTGGTCCGGGCACTCTGGCCCTGGTCCACGCACCCTGGCCGTGGTCCGGGCACCTTGGCCGTGGTCCGGGCACCCTGGCTGTGGGCCGGGAACCCCGCCGAGACCTCCCGGACCCGACCCATCACGCGCACCACGCACCCTGGCCGTAGGCCTGGCACCCTGGCTGTGGCTCACGCACCCTGGCTGTGGTCCACGCACCCTCGCTGTGGTCCGGGCACCTTGGCCGTGGTCCGGGCACCCTGGCCGTGGTCCGGGCACCCTGGCTGTGGTCCTGGCACCCTGGCCGTGGTCCGGGCACCCTGCAGCTGTGGTCCGGGCACCCTGGCCGTGGTCCGGGCACCCTGCAGCTGTGGTCCGGGCACCCTGGCCGTGGTCCGGGCACCCTGGCTGTGGTCCTGGCCCCATGGCTGTGGTCCGGGCACCATGGCTGTGGTCCGGGCACCCTGCAGCTGTGGTCCGGGCACTCTGGCTGTGGTCCGGGCACTCTGGCTGTGGTTCACGCACCATGGCCGTGGTCCAGGCATCCTGGCTGTGGTCCACGCACCCTGACCGTGGTCCGGGCACCCTGGCTGTGGTCCGGGCACCCTGGCTGTGGTCCACGTACCCTGACCGTGGTCCGGGCACTCTGGCTGTGGTCTGGGCACCCTGGCTGTGGTCCACGCACCCTGTCCGTGGTCCACGCACCCTGGCTGTGGTCCGGGCACCCTGGATGTGGTCCGGGCACCCTGGCTGTGGTCCGGGAACCCTGGCTGTGGTCCGGGCACCCTGGCCGTGGTCCGGGCACCCTGACCGTGGTCCGGGCACCCTGGCCGTGGTCCGGGCACCCCGCCGCGACCTCCCGGACCCCCGACCCATCACGCGCATCACGCACCCTGGCCGTGGTCCGGGCACCCTGCAGCTGTGGTCCGGGCACCCTGACCGTGGTCCGGGCACCCTGACCGTGGTCCGGGCACCCTGGCCGTGGTCCGGGCACCCTGCAGCTGTGGTCCGGGCACCTTGGCTGTGGTCCGGGCACTCTGGCTGTGGTTCACGCACCCTGGCCGTGGTCCAGGCATCCTGGCTGTGGTCCACGCACCCTGACCGTGGTCCGGGCACCCTGGCTGTGGTCCGGGCACCCTGGCTGTGGTCCACGCACCCTGACCGTGGTCCGGGCACCCTGGCTGTGGTCCAGAAACCCTGGCTGTGGTCCACGCACCCTGGCCGTGGTCCACGCACCCTGGCCGTGGTCCGGGCACCCTGGCTGTGGTCCGGGCACCCTGGCTGTGGTCCGGGCACCCTGGCTGTGGTCCGGGCACCCTGGCTGTGGTCCGGGCACCCTGGCCGTGATCCGGGCACCCCGCCGCGACCTCCCGGACCCCCGACCCATCACGCGCATCACGCACCCTGGCCGTGGTCCGGGCACCCTGCAGCTGTGGTCCGGGCACCCTGACCGTGGTCCGGGCACCCTGACCGTGGTCCGGGCACCCTGGCCGTGGTCCGGGCACCCTGCAGCTGTGGTCCGGGCACCCTGACCGTGGTCCGGGCACCCTGCAGCTGTGGTCCGGGCACCCTGGCCGTGGTCCGGGCACCCTGCAGCTGTGGTCCGGGCATCCTGACCGTGGTCCGGGCACCCTCGCTGTGGTCCGGGCACGTCCGTGTTATTAGCGCACTATCGCACTGACATCACCAGCACGCAGAGAGCGACTGAGCGGCTCACCTCAAGGCTGGAGAGGACGTTCACCGGGAAATATTCTGAGCCGTGACGGTGACGGTGATTGCAGTTCAATGAGAAGCGTGTGGTAATACAACAAGGAGGGAATATTTACAGTACATACACAAACAAAGACGTTGATTCAAAATAATTAAGTAAGTTTTTGTTCGACCTTCTCCTTCAAATGACGATCTAAATATTACAAAATGAAACAATTATTTACATGTGCATTCGGGTACAACCCTTCATCAGATGTATTGATTAAAACATGACATTCAATTACAGGATCAAAACATTTCGATAGCTCGTGAAGTTCGATTATCTTATCCTTGTATACAGTCAAACTATAACGCCACTCGTCGATCCAAACAAGTAACAAGACATATAAGCAATAAGCATATCGCCAACTACTAATCGTTTCGTTCTAATCGTGGCTACCTGTTCAAATCAATCGCGATCACCATCAGTCAAAAGGTCGGCCACACGCATGCTCATAACACACATCTATCCTGACATAAGACGCCACGATGAAATTTGTTCGTTCAAAACTGGCTTCTTGTCCCTGATCATGATAGATTTGGCGATTTTCCTATCTGGATGGTCTCTAATTTTCATCAAAATTATAATTTCTAGAGGTGGATAAGAACTTTTTCCGCTTTGGTTATGCCGCTATGATTTGATTTAAAATTATCACCAACAGGAGTGAGTTCAGTTTCATTGTGAGCGCACCGCAAGTGCTCATTGTAGCGGAGACGTAGGGGCCTCTTACTCTCTCCTGCATATGTGGCCCCACAAAACTTACACCTAAGCTCATACACCACATTTTTGTCCGTGCATCAACCATTTTTAACATTGTACAAGTGTAGCAAGTTGTCTTGCCTGAAGGACATGGGGGTCAGATAGAGATGAGTGAACCAACTCACGTTTTAAGGTTTTCGGCGAGTACCAGGAAAGGTTCATGTTAAGGCCACTTTTTCTAACAACCTGTTTTACTTTACATAACACTGTCTCGTCTACATTAAGAGTGCATTAAGAGTGCTTGCTTCGCCTGACTTTTGCACAACTGCTTTCCTGCAGGCCCTAGCAGTCCACGCCAAGCATGTTCGCTGTACACGCTTACGTCATCCGCCGTAACCCAGGGTGGAGATGGGGTGGTGTCGGAGGGGGGAAAGCGACGGCACTGCGCAAAACCGTTCTGCAGAAGCAATTTGACCGGCGAAGCAGGGTTGCTGGCCTGCACCATGAGCGCTCTTCCCTCCTCACCTGGCCATATAAGGAGCGAGTAATCCGTTTGGCGCGGTGCCTGCGGCCCGTCATTCCTTCCAAGGGTGTCGTCTGACCTGCAGTTCCTGAAACTCTGCCGGCGCGTGACGAGGGAGGCAGGCAGGAGAGAGGGGCGATTGTCCGTGCAGCCCGGACGCCTCTCAGTTCAGGCGCCGCTCCGGTCCGAGCCCAGGTGGAGGTGCAGCAGGAGACAGGGGTGGACGGACAGTAGATCGCTGCAGTAACAATACCCACACCGAGTGATACCCGCCATGGCCGCGATAGTGAGAAGACAGAGAGGGCATGACGTGGCCACTTCTGGGAGCTTTGGGCAGTCCGATTCTCATCAGGTCTCTGTTGTGGCCTGTTAGGGGGCAGGGTAGGACGGGGCGTGGGTGGTCGGGTTGCAGCCGCTGCTCATCTGATCACTCCCACGATATCTGACTTTGTATGAGATCCTCAGTCACTATCACGCTGTAATGCAGACCTGTCTATCATTATTGTCACCAACGGATCTCATCTGGCATATGTGTAAAACTCCCTATTCCGTTAGTAATATTTAAAGCTCATCGATTCAAGCCGACGTCATTTTTGCGATCGTTTGATTTGCTAAAAACAAGCCAAACGATAATGTTTAGTCATACAATTTCACACGCTGCTTTTGCACATAACGGCCAAGGAGCAGCACGATAACTGAGCGGAATGCCGGAACTCGGAAGGTGCAGGCAAAAACTTTTTTAAAAACAAAATATATTGCTGACCGTTTTAGGACAGCTAAGCCAAGAGCCCCTGCAGCTCAGTGGGAGAGCGCTGGACTTCTGACATATCCCGGTAGTGGCAGCCCGGGTTCGAGTCGCTTCGGCGCTCGCTATTTGCTCCTGACTGGGATGACCATGGTGGCTGCGGTCGGACCCAAGGTCATGTGACGTCAGTGAGCGGGGCAGACCGTGTCCAGGTATGTCGGGCACGTAAAACTTTCGTCTCTAAATTCTGCCACACGCCAGGAATTGCTTGATCAGGTGGTGAGGTCAGGGCCGGCTCAACAAGCTCTGCTTAGCGCGGGTCCTGACCTCGATAATCCATCCATCCATACAAAACATCCGGACTAAATGTATTATAAAAAAGACATTGAAACAACAGTCAGAAAACATTACAGCAATTACAAGGTGTACAAGCACCTAGTCGCATAGTCACAGGCCGAATCATACTTAACAGTATAGCATGCTTAAATGCTATCATGAACACTGCAAGCAAACACAAATTGCATGACAAGCAATCGTGACACTGTGCCATAATAGGCAATTTATGTGTGTAATGAGGCCACAAGTTGTGTTCATGATCATTGTTTATTGCCACCTGTACACTGCACGCCACACCACAGGTCTCTGGTGGGAGTGGCGACCTTGACACCCTCACCCGGCTCATGGAACACAACCCCACCCTTCTGGCTCATTGGTTCGGCAAAAACGGCATGAAACTCAATGCTCAGGAAACGCAGCTCATCGTTCTCAGCTCACGTCAAAAACTGCAGCGGCTCCCTCCCATCGGCGTCAAATTCATGGGTGCCACGGTTAACGGTTCCCCCACTGTCCGGAACCTGGGTGTAGTTTTCGACCAGGCCATGACGTTCTCGACCGATGTAGAAGACGTTGTGCAGCGGTGCACTGGCCTGCTGATCGGCCTCAGCCACTGTAGGCACAGCCTGCCTCAGGCGACCCTCACCACACTAGTCCAGAGTCTTGTCACCTCGCTAGCACGTTACTGCATTTGTGTGTACGGTACATGTAACGCCGGTCAGGCCTGCAGAAGCCATGCTCAACTTCGGTGCACATGCATGTGGTGCACGGCGAGGGATCACATGTGATCTCTGGCCGTAGGAAGTTTGATCATTTCAGCGACGTTTTAAGACAACTCGAGGGGCTGACGGCGGGCAACATGTATCTTTACCATTCTCTGACCCTGTTGAAACGCATTTTAGTGACATATCAGCCCGAGTCGCTTCATAGTCATCTTGTATCGAGACGTGATGTCCACCGCCGCGAAACCAGGCATTGTGATTAACTGCAGACGCCAGCGATCCGCACAGAGGCGGGGAGGCTCTCTTGTACTCGATAGTGACGGCTTTCAACAGCCTGCCCGCTACTATTCGTGACCTCAGCCCACCCCAATTCAAGACCGAGCTGAGTACAGGGGCGGATCCAGAAAATATGCAAGGAGGTCATCAATTGCAGTGTTGCCCCTACCTATAGGTACCCAAATCTGAAAACTCAACGGATTTGGTCCAGTATTTTTTGAGGATGGCTATTTCAGTTTGTGTAATTGACAAAACGTTGGCTATAGATATTTGCAATATCAGTAGTACAGTGGCGTACCCAGGATTCACTCCAGGAGGGGGCAATTTTTATCAGGAGCATAAGGTACCCCCACCAAAAACTCACCGGATTTGGCCCACTATATTTTTAGGGGTCATATTTTAAAAAAAAATCATCTTGATACAATTTAAAAAAATCATGCATTTTTTTAATCGAAATAGGGCCCTTCTGGCCCTATTTTCAAAGGGGCATATACGGCTAAGGGGGCACGTACGGACCTTCAGGAGGGGGCAATTCCCCCCCCCCCCCCACACTTGGGTACGCCTATGCAGGCTTACCCTTTGTATAATTAAAAGTGCCGCGAATGGTGATAAAATGCATAATTTGTAGTCAAGGGCGGCCCCAGACGGCTGATGAAGAAAGGGTAGGGGAGGGGCAACTTGACCAAGAGGATAGTCGAGGTTTGTGACCAGTGGTGGGGGTGGTAGCTGTTTTTTTACGAGCAGTACATTTTATGCATGCGATAGCAGTGTGCACTGGCGGATCCAGCCTCTCTCCGTGGGGGGCATCTTTTTGTGGCAAAAAGGTACCCCAAGTTTTTTCTCCGCAGATTTGGGCCGGTCACCATATTTTGGTATTCGAGCTTAAGAAATTCACTTTTCAAATTCACAAGAAAAAAGATTTTGTGGATTTTTTTCCAAAAACAAAATCATTTTATTTTGTATTTTTTGGGGGTGAAAAACACAACATTTCGAAAATCCGAGACAACATTTTGAAGAAATGTCATTTCCTTTCTTTTGACGTTTGTATTTGCAATTTTCTTCCAAACTCGAATGTCTACGATTGTTCAAACATTTATCGTTTTTCCACCAACAATAGCATGACATGGCGTCATTAAAATGTCATTATCTCCCAAAACACTACATCAATTGCATTGAAATTTAGTGAGAAAAAGTAAAATTGATGCAGCATAAGGTACTGAAAGCTTGACGTTGATATCTATCATAATGTTCAAGTTATTGAGATAATCCGAGAGGGGGGGGGGGCAGATTCTGACCCCCCCCCCCCCCCCCTCCATCGGGGCGCGGGTAAAGTGTCACCGGGGCTGCTTGAATTGCATCAGGTGCGCTGTTGAATGCTCCTGTCAAATTCCTGTGGGGGATTTTCCCCTGATGCCTGCCCCCTGGATCCGCCAGTGCCAGCAATTACCGCCCAAGAGAGCCTCTGCCAGACACTTAAGAATTCATTTTCCCATTTTCCAAATTTGTATAAGCAATTGCGAAAGTTGTGTCATGGCGCGAAGCGGCGCGAAATTTTCCGGTTTTTGACTGTGGATAGGTGGATTTTGACTGCTACAAAAACAATGTTTACGATTTACGATAAATTGGGAACGCGCGAGGGTGGGGGGACATACTTGTATTGAATGCCCCCTCCCCAGATTCCTACGGGAGGGGGGGGGGGGCATTTGCCCCTGATGCCCCCCCCCCCCTGGATCCGCCACTGCCAGTGCATCATATTCAGAGGCGTAGCCAGGGGGGTGCAAATGGTGCTCCTCCACCCGGGATATTTTTCCGGGCCCCCTATGCCCGGCTGCAACCACACGGCCTGGCGGCCGTCATTTTATGTTGTTGTAAAATACCATGAGAGAAGCGGATCCAAAGCCCTCTCACACAATACAAGAACCCTCCTAGTCTGTCAGAGAGCCCTATGATAAGGAGGAATAACCCTTTCGAGGGCCCTCTCAGGCCTGGAATGGGTCCTCTCAGGCCTGGCATGGGCCCTCTCAGGCCTGGAATGGGCCCTCTCAGACCTGGCATGGGCCCTCTCCAGGGGCGTAGCCAAGGGGGAGGGGGGCAAAGGGCCAATTGCCCCCTTCCCCTGAAGGTCCGTACGTGCCCCCTTTGGTCGACAAAAATTATTCTTCGACTTTGTTAAGGAACCAGTGCTCCTCTAAGGAAAATATGCTCCTCTAAAGATACAGTGGGCCAAATCCGGTGAGTTTTGTTTTGTTGGGTGTACCCTATGCCCCCCCCCCCTCCCCGAGCAACAATTGCAACCCCTGGAGTGAATTCTGGCTACGCCACTGATCATATTGCTTTGTGTTTAGTGCGGACTTCAAAAATGTTATTGAACTAAAAAATGGGCAGGCTTTTGCGAAAGGGGCTTGAAGAAAATGTGTCACAAAAGCTGCCCTTAAACATAACTACAATGGTATTTACGACGCAAAATGAACACCCACACAACTATTATTGCGCTACGAAGCGGCGACAAAAATTGAGGTTTTGAGCGGGCTGGATATCTAATTTTTAACCAGAATGCAGGGTCAAAACGAGGAAATATATCTGGAGCAAAAGGTGGGGTCAAAAGTAATGTTGCCCCCCCCCCAATTTAAGGCCAAAGGTGGGCCCATGACCCCCATGCCCCCCCCCCCCCCCCCCCCCTCCTGTAGCCGCCAGTGTGTACAGTCTATATTATACCCTTTTGTACTGGAAAAGAACAGTGATTGATTTGCGCTGCGTAGCGGCTCGAAATTTTGTGCTTTATTGTTTTAATCTGGATAACTAGGCCCTCAAAAATTCAATAGGTTCTATATGTATCAACCCAAGGGCACCAATGCAGCCACTAAATGGCATTCTTCCACCGCAAAGATAAAAGGAATTTCGCCGCAGTGCAGTGACGCAAAAATGTGATATTTTTATACTTTTTTTATCAGAAAATTATAACAGCTTGGTTGCAGCTGCTTACCAGTTTCAAACACGTTTCATGGATTTCCAACCATGAATCACATTATAAAAAGCCCAAACGGCGGGCACTATGGGTCCGTTCGCGACAAACAAACAAAAAACGATAGTCATCGTAACATTGATGATTTTTCAGGACGCACGTATGTGGGTAATATGCACCGCGAAGCGGCGCGTTTTTTGTCTCTTAATTTTGCACCATTTCGCATAAAATAGGTGGGTTTTCAGCAATTTGATGGGGGCACCAGGGCATTGGTACCCCGCCTCCCTCCTGGATTCAAGGGAGCACGGTGCCCGGTGCCCCCCCCCCCCCGCTTCTGTTCCACCGCCCCGTGACCCCCCCCCCCTGGATCCGTCACTGGCTGCGTAAGCACATCATCCTTCACATCGGTTTACGGTGATTGCAACAAGTGCAAATTATTTGATGTTAATGAAATATCATAAAAATTACATGGCAGAGGCGGTTTCAGGGGCTTGAAAAGGAGGGGTTTCCAGGAAGTATTCAATGCTTGGCGGGAAGCCAATAGAGCGATGTAAGGGGCATTTATAGCTATCAAGTTGTAAAAGATAGCTTCTGCTTCCAATATTTGCATAATTTATTACATATGTAGTTTCAGGGGCGTGTTCAGGCACATGAAAAAGGGGGTGACTGGCTTGGTGATGACGATATGCCAGCGATAACGGCGCAATAGACGTTTAGCTTATAATGATATATGCACATATGAGGCCAGAAAAGGGAATAAAGTCATTTTTTGCAGAGGCGCGCTCAGGAATGGAAGAAAGGGGGTCATATTATTGCAAGGTAACTAAGAGGCATGGGCGTGCAATGACATAACATACTGCAGTTTTCGGATGAAACACGCACCACAGGCTACTCTACGAACTATTATAAGATAATAGGTGAGTCCAGGTAGGGTAAAAGGGGGGTAAGCTATGTTAATTGAAGTTGTAAGTGAAATAGTCACTGTTGACTAGTTAGTATCATAATAGCGGATAATATACTTATCAAAAGGTCTTGGGCCGCCCCAGTTTGGATCCTGGATGCGCCTATGATGAAGTACAACATGCAAAAAGGAACTATCTACGATCAGTAACACATTTATAGTGCTGGGTAGCAACTTGTCTGCGGTTAATATTTTTCTCCAATTTGACCTCCCCTTTTCACTAACCTGGTACCGCCTATGGCAAAAATATGATTTATAACTGTTTTGTCTAATGTCACAATCACATACCATTTCATTTATCAAAAAACAAACATCAAAAAATGGTTTTACTACGCATTTACCCCATATTTACCCCATACCCCATATTGAGTGACTTGCACACACCTATTATTTCTGAATTTTCAAACGTCACCGTCATATGTCAATTTCCAATTGAATCTCTATCGATTCCTATTAGTTGTGTTAAAATCGGTCGATCAACATGAAAGCTATGTTGGATCAAAAATACCACTAAAATGTGTAGTTTTTGCCCCCCTGTTGCCTCCTATCCAAAATGTATATTTGTTTTATATTTAGAAATGTAGATCGTGTTGAGGGGAACCAAACACCGTTTCATTTTTGAAAATCGGTTGGGTAGATCTCGAGATCTCCGGGGGGGGCGGAATTCCCCCCCCCCCCCCTCCCTGTTACAAATAGGGGTAGCCAGGAGCCTGTTACAAATAGGGTTAAGCGATTTTTCCCAGCTCAGCCCCCCCCCCCTCCACTTGTTTGGAGAAGCTACGCCCCTGGTCGTTGTTATCTGTTGCGCTTCGATAAAAAAGACCTAAAGGCGAGGAGGTCAAACATGCTCAAACCAGTCGCACTTCCGCCATTCAAAACAATAATGCAGATGACCCGATCATGGCGTCAAATTAAATATGCATTTCAAGAAACTCTAGGTACCCATCTATGCACCGCATACGGATAGGATGATCAACTGCCGCTGCCAGGTTCTTGCCAAAAAATATGTCCCTGCTCCCGGACCTCGAGGTCATTTATGCATTTAGGCGGGCGAGTATATACGACACACGCAGACGAAGTAACCGATACGATGAACACTGCATGCTGCTACGATGAACACTGCATTTTTTAATATTACTGTCATACAGTCTATGACAGAAAACTGCGGCAGCCAGCCAGGCAGCGGCAGCCTGAAACAATCTAGCTGGCTTCCCGATTGCGCAAAGAAGTCAACGAGTTCGCTGACGGATGACATTATAATGTCATCCGTATAAGTCAGACCTATAGGTTTCGCGGTGGGCTTCGCACATGATCAGCGCCTCTATCCGGAGCTCGGTCATTGTCGCTCGGAGAGAGGATAGTCTTCTCCACCTTACTGAACATCCTCTCCGCCTCCGCCGTTGTAACCGGAAGAACGGCAAGGACCTACAGAAAAAAAATGGATTTGGACCAGAGTTCGCCACAGGCCGGGCTGACCCTATGGGCCATGGGCCGGGCCTGGGCCGGACCTCAACTTTATGGAAATCACCTGGCTCTGGACGGGCCTGGGCTGAGAATGTTGAAGTAATGCGCGCAAGCTCAAGTCAGAGCTTTAAAATATGTTAATCATCAGTTCACTTCCACAGCAACACGCTGTTGCTGTGGGTTTTTTTTGTTAGCATAGTTGGTTCATTGTTTCACATGTATAGTATACAAGCAAATATGCTAGGATAATGATTGCAAATTTTGTGAAAATAATGATATGCTTAATCTGAACGGGCCGGACCGGGCCTGTGCCTGAATATTATGAATTTGGCCGGGCCTGGTCCGGGCCTGAGCTTGGTGTTCATGGGCCCGGGCCGGGCCGGACAGGGGTTTGGTGAGTGCGTGACGAACACTGGTTTGGACTTGATTTTGACTGATAGGTTCTATTGTAGACTTGGTTGACCGAAATGGTGCTGGATAGAAATAATGAAATAAGGACACCTATATACGTGATAATTATTAAAGTTATAAATTACCCCTCGCCCTGGTGGGGGTCATTTGTCATTTTGACCCCCTGCCCCCCCCCCCCCCCCCTCCTGAGGTTTTTCGAGAATAGCGGAAAAACAGCGGCCAAATTTGGCCAAAATTGCCCAAATTTGGCCAATTTTGCCCAGTACCGTTCTAAAAACGCAAATATAGCATGTATTATACTTTACGTCTGGGGGGGACATAGTTTGCCCCCCCCCCCCCTTGAACGGTCTTTGGGGGGCCATGGCCCCGTTGCCCCCCCCCCCCTCCCCTGAATCCGCCCTTAAGCGCACCTTATACCATTTGAAGCTACGAAGCGAAGGTTCGAAGTTCGAACAGATTAAAGGGAATGTTTCACCTTTGAATTGGTTTTTAACTGAGATTGCCATTATATTTGGCCGTTATTGAAATGTCGAAATACTAAAGTCATTTTCCCCAAAACGTAGCCGTTTTTAAGCAATCTAATTTATAATTTGCAAAATGGGGTCTAGGCTAGTGTCGCCGCTGATTGGCTGACAACCACTTTGTCAGCCAATTAGTGGCGGTCTATAGCTCAATAATGACGTCATCATCCCAAATTTAAAAACGTAATTTTAAATTTGTATAAACTTAAATGTTATTTCGAGAGAAAAAAAAAATATCACCATCGTTTTCAGAAGCACTTACTTCATATTTTCGACTACAACCAGCGTATATTTGACAACTTTCAGAAAGGTGAAACATTCCCTTCAATGACTAAAAAAATAATTGTTTTACAAATGAAACCTTCGAATGTTGATACATACGTGTGTGTGTGTGTTGTACGACATTCTCATCACTCTTGGTTATTGTATTACGTCGCAATTTTTATTTTGAATATTTTATCTCTAAGCTGATATCCAGAATCCAGATGGACAACTGGGTATAGTTGTTTCATTTGAATTGCATTTTCAATTTATAAATTTGGTGCCAATATGTGTACTGCATAGTTACACGTAAACAAATATAATACTAGTTATGGTCATATTTACCTGGCGAAATCCCCGTTCAGTTTTTCAGGGACCATTACCGTTTGTGATGGTCTGTGTCATGGTCTGGTCATGGTTCAGATACACACAGCGTAACTGAAGACTGCCACGCGTCAGCTATGCGGAGAGAGTGGTGAATAAACGGGCTCGGCGCCGCGGCTTTACGGCAGTGTCGGAGCAGTAATGTGACTCCGCCGCGGCGGCCCGGTAATGTGACTTCAAATGGGGCCACTGGTCCCGGCATCTGGGTCAAAGTCAGACACGAAATGCGCCGCCACAGCTGGCGTGTCGCCCGCGCCGGCCGCGCCGAGTGAAGGAGAAAGTCAGCAGGTGGTGGCGGCAGCTTGCAGAGACACCTGGTGGCTGGAGGTGGAATGTGAGGTGAATGGTCTGTCCGCTCTGGACGGAGGGCGCTGGATTGTTCGTACAAACTCGGACCACTCAGGTGGCGCCACTGTCTCAGAACGCTGTGAGCAGTAGCAGCTTCCAGACATAAGAATACATCCCAAAAACAGATCCCTAGTATCTTGATTCAAAATCCACTGGATTGTTGGAAGAGTTTTTAATTTCAGCTGTTGGATCTTCTGGGATATCAGGTATTCAGCAGCTGTTTGCATCTGGACTGGGTTCAACTTGTGACCTTCTCAGCGACGTCTCTTAGCGTCGCTGGATAAGAAACAGCTTCAAACATTTATTGATCTTGCCTTTCCCAGATGTTTTGACACCTGACGGTACGCCCACTCTAGTCGTTGACCCATAACCCAGTACTGTTATTCCCTTCCATTACCAAAACCAATGGCGACCGTGCAGTTTGTTCGTGATGAGAAACCCATAAATCATGAAATTATGCATCCTTTCATGTTCGTACTGCCTTTTAACTATAGGCAAGTGCCTAACTATAGCTACTTTTTATGTGAGCTGAAAAGATTGAGGTCAAACCTCCAGGAAGAGATGAGTCAGCAAAGTCTTATCAAAGCCCCTTTTCTTTTCGACATTTCCTCATTTATAAACCGTTAAATCACCCTAATTAAATGTTTTCATGAAGCTTACGTGAGCCTAATGAGTCTACATGATAAGACTTGTTGCATCCGACCCTGCATCAGACGCCGCATCAGACGAAAATCTTGCATACTCATCGGGTTTGTTTCGCCAAATACCTCACTGACCAGTCAGTAGTCACCTCCTTCTTGGTTTTACCACAGTTGAAAGTAGCATAGTTGGTAGACAAATAATTGAAATATATTGAACATTTCGCATCAAGAAGCTAGTAGCTATACAGGAAGGCACCTTGCGTCGAAGACAGATCAGTACATGTCTATTGTCTTCCTTTGTCCATCAGGAGAGCGTCACACTGTCGCACACCAGAAAGGAAGATCGCCAGCTGCAAATGAAGCTTTAGACCTGTCAAAGGCTGAACATAATAATACCATACTTTTAGTGGTCTTAGTCGACCGAAGTTTAATATAAATTGCCACCAGATCGCTTCTAGATTATCTCTGCAACGCTTATACACAAATGCATGAGTTGTGCATAATGGTGTCATCAGCAAGTTATGGATATACTTTTAACTTTGGTCTAGTAATCTTGAAAATGCCTAATACTTATAGATATTCCAATTTCTATCTTCCTTTGTTCTTTGTCCCTAAATATGTCATACAACAACTCGTTCCCTTACATACATCACGTGTCCATAAACAGTATTTAAAAGTCTTGACATTAAAATATGTGTCTTGTTTAACTACCACACATATTGTTCAGGGTATAGTGCACGCCCTTGAGACGAGTCGTGTACGTCCTTGAGTTCCATTGGAACTCGTGCAATTCTGAAACTGCGTAAGCTTTAATGACGGCTGCTTCAGAGGCAGGCGGAACTCATTCTCTAGTCAATGAGCTCATAAAAAATAATCGACAAAACGCTCTGCACGGTTTCATCATTTGAACCTAGCGATAAGCTGTTGCAAAACGCTCACAAAACATTGCATCCGAAGGTCACCCGTCTACATCCATCGCAGTCATCGTACGTTATGTAATGTATATGTATATGTGTGTAAAATATTGTGTAATCTCGCCCATGGCTGTATTTATCGGAACCACTTCACATATTCTGATAAGAGTTTCATTCAGAGAAGGAAACAAAAGTACTAGGGGTAAAGTGGAACGTACCCTTCGAAACTATTTACCGATTGCACTATGCGAGGGCTTCTATCAAACAAAACGTCTTTAGCTTCCCAAATCTTCCTGGTAAGTCGTGATAAAGACGTGGCGAAAAACATTTGCCCCGAAGACTCCCGTAGTGAGATGGAACCTTCTGGATTTATCCTTATTGCCGGATCAGCGAGAGTGAGTCAACAAGACTGAGGTCAGTCAGACTGAGGCTCAAAAGTCAACAAGACTGAGGTGAAACAAAGAAGAAATGGCAAAAACAAGGCATAGTTCGCCAAGATTAGATCAACCTCATCTCGGAAAACAACAGCTTAAGACCTGCAAAACCACGCAAAATAATTATGCAGTTATGCATTAACATTTCTGAGATCAGATCCCTTCACTAAGCCAGGATCATAGTGCAGACATTGGCCCTTTCTATCCAATCGCGCTATTACAGCTCACTTGTGGAATTCAGAGTCGAAGGTTTTATGTGCCGCAAGGCCTCGGCTTGGTCCTGACCGTCCACTGGCATTATTCTTCCGTAGCCGCTTCCACCAACGAGGCCATTCTAGTCAATGGCAAACAGATAGTTATTTCGATTATGTTTCGAACAGGATACCCCGCTCTGTCGGGGCGCGTGTGGAGTGGGGTTGGTGCGTTTACCAAATGAGACACGGAGGAGAAATATTCTTATACGAAATGTCCTTACATCGCTACACATGCTTCACATAAAACAAAGCTGCTAAGTACTTGGATTCAGGCAAATTAAACAATACGATATTTCAGTGGCCTTCTCGGCCACCTCAAATGTAAAAGAAAACACGCCGACCCCTGTCCTCCGGAACTATTGCAAGAGTGGGGTCCCTTGCCGTCACCCAGTCTCCCCGTGTTACGTCCTGCAGCGAGCCTGTGAGTATCGTCCTCGTTGATATTCACTATCGAGCACCAATGTCATCACCGATGTCACCGATGTCACCAGTCACCGATGCCATCATCACCACACGCCACATAGCCCAGATTCAAGTCCGTCTGTCACCGCTCATCACCGACATTCAACGCGTGCCATCATCCGTCACCGCCTGCCTTCGTCTGCCATTGTCTCCCACCATCCGTCTCCATCCGTCTCCATCCGTCTCCGTCTGTCTCCGTCTGTCTCCGTGAGTCTCCGTATGTCTATGTATCGGCGCGGCGGCGCTGTCGGCCCGGGCCGGCCCTGAACCCGCCGCTGCCCCGCAGTCGGCCCCGCTGGCGACGCAATGAGCGACCGCGCGCGCCCCTAGGTTGTCATAGCGACGTGCGCGCCCGACTCATGTCTCGCCGCTGCCCCGCAGTCGGCCCCGCTGGCGACGCAATGAGCGACCGCGCGCGCCCCGAGGTTGTCATAGCGGCGCGCGCGCCCGACTCATGTCTCGCAGCTCGACCAGGCCTAGTTACGTCGTTGACTCCCTGACACGGTCGCTTTGTGTTGCAAGGAGCGCGCTGTTTCAACGGCTGCGGTCCCACGGCGAGGGACGGTGCCGGCCGAGACAAAAGCAATTAATTCAGCTGTCAACTCGCAATGAGTCCCAACATCACTCGAGTGGTAAGTGTTTTTACCTAGTGGAAGCTTAAACGGCGGATGAGAAACGGCCCCAGTAACCGACTCGTTAAAAGGTTACTCGGAATTGACCCAGCTGAGTGCATCGATAGCTGCGTCTCCGAGTTAAACTGCGCTCTTACAGTCGTTTATGCGTCTCGGACAGGGTTAGAGACCCAAGTTTGTCGCCGCTGACGATAGTGGAGCGTTACTCTCGCCCGGGAGACATTAGTGTCGATGGCGGTTTATGTCGGCGTGTTGTCACCTCTCAGAGGCGGCGTGTTGGTCGGCGGGCGGAGGCGTGCAGGGCTCGCCAGAAGTCACCGGAGGTCGCCAGAGGTCACCAGAGGTCAGCCGGCACGTCACAGTCGGCCGCCCAGTCGTGACCCAGGAAAGGAGTGCACCCAGTGGGACTCCGGCCGAGTCCGAGTCTGAGGGGCAGCGAGCCCAGTGGGATTCCGACCGAAACCGACTCCTGCGTCTAGTGAGACTTCGGCCGAGTCCGACTCATGCGCCTAGTGGGACTCCGGCCGAGTCCGACTCCTGCGTCCAGTGGGATTCCGGCAGAGTCCGACTCCTGCGTCTAGTGGGACTCCGGCCGAGTCCGACTCCTGCGTCTAGTGGGAGTCTGGGACTCCGGCCGAGTCCGACTCCTGCGTCCAGTGGGATTCCGGCAGAGTCCGACTCCTGCGTCTAGTGGGACTCCGGCCGAGTCCGACTCCTGCGTCTAGTGGGAGTCTGGGACTCCAGCCGAGTCCGACTCCTGCGCCTAGTGGGACTCCGGCCGAGTCCGACTCCTGCGTCCAGTGGGATTCCGGAAGAGTCCGACTCCTGCGTCTAGTGGGACTCCGGCCGAGTCCGACTCATGCGCCTAGTGGGACTCCGGCCGAGTCCGACTCCTGCGTCTAGTGGGACTCCTGCCGATTCCGACTCCTGCGTCTAGTGGGACTCCGACCGAGTCCGACTCCTGCGCTCTGTGAGTCTCCGGGGAACATCACACTAAATGTTTGAAAATGGTCTACAGCTTAACCGAAATATACGGTATGTACTGCTTGTTGCAGACCTAATCGAACTCTACATCAGCCTGAGCCAGCCAGGAGCTTAAAAGCAATTGCCCTTGACATGTACAGTGTATATACATCCGTGAGTTGATGATGATAGTGTCATCTTCAGACAGCTAAGCCTTGGTGGTGTGGTGGTTTACCGCTTTATATTACCGCTTAAAGAGTGCCGATTTTCAGATTACACCACAGGCCATATACTGTTTCTGCACAATGAAACTGGCAGAGTGAGTACCGCAACCGTAAACACTTTGACCCTGCGATGCGACGAGTAAGTGCGCACACGAGCAGGGCCACAATCGGAAACTGACTGCGCGCTGAGTTCCCAGAAAGGCAGTTCCGGCAGCCGCAGATCTTCCACATTACAACGCGTGTAATAACGGTTAAGCCATTGGTCTGGCTTCAGGGCGATAGATGAACCCATTTAAAGACGTATTGTAAGACAAATAACCACCGGGCTCACCTCTGTTGCTCAACTCACCGAAACAACTGCCTACGTTAGCAAACGACATTGTCGCGTGCGGAGCGCCGCTGACTTACCTGGGGGCTTTCTTTCCGCCGAGTTTGGCCGGCCTCTGTAGAGACATGGTCCACCCGGGCCGGCTCATGATGGCAGGAGATGTGCGAGCTGCTCACAACGCAGCGCCACCGCTCGACACAGTCACCCACTGGAGACGGAGTGAGACCTGACCGGCCGGACAGTCACCACTGCCGTCACTGCCACTGGTCACTGGGCGCACCGTCCGCCACTGGTCACTGGGCGCACCGTCCGCACACTGGTCACTGGGCGCACCGTCCGCCACTGGTCACTGGGCGCACCGTCCGCCACTGGTCACTGGGCGCACCGTCCGCACACGGCACAAAGCCGACACGCGCCGACAGAACAATCGCAGAGGGAGGAGCGCGCCGTCACACCTCTCGAGCAGCCACTGGCGTTCAGCCGGCCGGTTTCAGCTAAGACGGGCAGCTATCCACAGGCACACACAGATCAGGCTTCTGTGACGCGCTGCAGTCTTCGGGTTATTTCTTGTACTTTGCCGCAGTCTCTGGTTATGTGTAAGTGATGTGCGATTTGCTGCAGGTTCGCTTCTTGTCCTATACTGCAGTCTCCAGTGTTAGCGTCCTGTGCTGAACTGCAGTCTCCGGCTCTCCGCCTCGGCAGGCGTGTTTCGAGTGACCCCCGACTGCGGTGTGATGTGCGTTGAAGTCTCGGTCGCCTCGCAGCACTGCTGAGGTGGCGTTTATCGCGAGTGACGTCAGATAATGACGTCAGATAATGATGTCAGACGCTCGATAACGTCAGCAGTCGGAAGTGCAGCAGACGGCCTGAGGGAACACGGCGCCTGAAGATTAGTGAATTAGTGCCGGGTGGTCAAACGGTAATAGTGCTGATCTGCATGGATCACTTTTGCACGGTTTAATGTGGCACTGAGACGCCTTGACATTGTACTACATAGATACATGCCGAGATACAGGGCTATTTGACCGGGATAACAGCTTGAGTATGTTCATATAACATGGGTCTCCGACATCTACATAGATCAAGCCGAGCCCAGCCGAGCCCATAGAGGTGCGCCGGGGTCTGAGTCAACTCAAGGACCTATGATGATGGAATTGAGATTGACAGGAAATGCCAGTCAGATGCGCACACCTAAATATGCCTCAAGGCTGCCGTCGATATTTCCAGGCATCATTTTGTGGATGGTGATTTTTACTTTAGATGGAATATAGGACATTTTCAGAAGTCGAGTAAAATACCTGAAATTCTATCTCCAATAGCAATTATAGTTGTGTATCAGTAGATTAACTTTATTTAATGATTTATAATATTATTGAAACATATTACGACAACATTGTATAATTCATATTGATATTTCGTTAGCGATAGCATATCAATAGTGAACCGTTAGAGGTCGGAGCTCGGTTGAATTAAATCCAGCCACCCATTGGTAAAAATGCCACCAATCAAAAACGACCCGGGAATCGACACGTTTAAAAACACGCATTCTACCATTACTGTTTATCAATGTTTCCCGGAAGTGCTTATACGAAAACATTGTCTATTCTAAATATGTGAAAAAGCTTATATAAATTTGACAAATAACGTAAAGAGGAATGAATAGACGGAGCCTAGGAGACTTACTTTGGTGAGAAAACAACAACAACGAAGAAACAAATGAAATACAGAGAGCGATGGGAGAGTAGAAAGAAAGGGAGAGTGAGAGGGAGGGGATACCTAGGTGATGGAGGAAGGGACAGATATACGCATTTTTGAGAGAATGATGTATTGAGAAAAGGATGATAAAGTTTTGTTTTCTTAATGAATACGCATGTGTATAAAATAACCAAAATTATTTGGAAGATGAGAAAAGATGAATACAAATTAAATACTTGCAATCAAAACTAAGTTACCTAAGTTACCAAACAAAGCTAAGATCCGTGTTCGTGTTAATGCATCTCTGTTCTCATCATCTGCATGCATCTGTATTAATGCACCCTTGCATGAAATTCACGGGACGACTCTATCATTATTCATTGGCAATACATGTTTAACCCTCGCCCTACGGGAGCTTTTTTCACCTTCGCCCTACGGGGGTCCTAAAAAGACCCCCTTTTAATTTTTAAACCGAGCATGATAGAGAAACGCGGTATAACATGTTGCTTGTCATGTTTTAAATCTAACGGTGTGCGATTTTTAGGTTTCGGGTCAACGAGTGACCTTCCAGGTCAAGTGAATGACCTCGATCAACCACGTCCAGAACAGCGATTTTGCTCTGTCAGAAAACCTCAAAAGAAGAAATTGATAAATGTAAATGCAAAGGTATGTTCCTAGACCAGTTTTGTATCAGAAATACAGAAAAGGTAATTATTTATTCGTATCTAGTCAACAAAAGTCCAAAAAAGTTCTTTAAAAATGACGTCATGAATTGCTTACACTTAGGGAGCCATCACTCAGTCAAAAATAGAGATATTTCTTTGAAATTTGGTTTGATTATTTTCCATACTCAGTTCTCTCACATATATTCCGTTTCTGGTAACATTTTTGAAAATTTTGATTTTGTGGTGATTTAAAAAAAAGTTTTTGTTCATTTTGGGGAGCAAAACCCCAAAATTTCGAAAAACCAAAATTGCCATTTTGAACAAAATGACATTTTATATCTTTGCTTAATTGTGTTTGCAATTTTCTTTAAAACTCTGTTTTCTACGATTTTTCAAACATTTCTCGTTTTTCCACCAACATGACGTCATCAAAACATCAATATTTCCCCAATTTCTCGACCAATTTCAATTAAATGTTTACAGCATACGTATAATTGTTGTATACGTAGCTACTGAAAATTTCAGCAAGATGCGCCGCATGTCTTAACAAGTATGCATCGAGCTTTGCTTGAAACGCTAAAGTCGACATTGGAAGTCTGTTTTCAATAGTACCCAGAGTTATTCACAAATCACTGTTACATTTTCAAGATAAATAATGGATATTCTCAATGAATCAGCAGCTTAGACCACAGAATAACCACTGGAATAGCGTTGACTTCATGTGGATATTTTTTTTTAGAAGCACATACCTCAAATGCAAGTTCTTATTTGAGGTGAAGAAAACAAATTAAACCCTTGGTATAGTCAATGGTGTCGCTAATGCAACTGGGTAGAGTGCTGATAGATTTGAATACATTTATCTGGTAGAATGAATATGTAATATCCATATGCTCATATATTACATTAGACATATTTTAATTGTACCTACAATGCAGTGCTACTGTCAGCGAACTTTGGATACATTTTCCATTGAATTCCGTTTGAACCTGCATTTAAACCTAACATGTTTAGCACAGTTACCGTGATAACGGATTGAGCTATCACTTTTGATTGTGCATGCCTACAACATTCGTTTTAGTACTTAATGTCATTGGCCTTTTCAACTTACTGACTGGTGCATGGGACTGCATGGTCTTACCACAATAAAACAAGCAAGGAACCTACTGCTGCAACATTTCCTACGAGTAGCACTCACTCAAACCCTGCACACTTCAGGCCATAATATATCTTACACTCAACCTACATATTAATGCTGCGAGGCCCAGTACACTGCTGGCACCTTTTACCTGAGTATCAGTCCGGGAGAGGTGCACTGTCTGAGACTGGGAGACGCCGCCGTCCCGTCACTCACTGCACGCGGGCGGAGAGCTGCCTGGCACGCGCGCGACTCCGGCTGGCTGGCACACACGACTACTGGCCTGGCTGGTCTGTCTGGCAGCCACGGGTGCGGGGGGGGGAGCGAGCCGGTGCGGAGGGGGCCGGCCGGAGGGAGGGGAAGAGATGAAGAGGAAGAGGACAAATAAACAAGGAATGGGGAGGAAGCAGAGATTGGGATGAAGGGAAGACGGGATTTGAGAGAGATGAAGAATGGAGGAGGAAATAGATGAAGTGAAAGAGTGCGTTGATTTGAGTTCAGTGGCTGGAAAACAACTTGATTGATTCAAGTGATGTTCTCTCAGATCACATGAACACGTGACGCAACTGTATGTATTTATTCAGTGAACATCTGCACCTTTCATTGTGCAATATCAACTGCAGTTATTTATAATTTTGAACGTCGGTATTTTTCTGGTTTAACCCGCGCCCCGGTGAACCTCTGAGACAACTTCGCCCTGGTGGGGTGTCAAAATGACCCCTCCCCACTAACTCTAAAACTAAAAGGGCTAAAAGAACGCAGAAAAGGCGTTCGAAAGCTCTTGATAAGCATATTCGAAGTTACTTGGGACATGTTTTGGCTCAGATCAATATTGAGGCCACCAGAGGTCATCAAAGGCCAAATTTTCCAAGGTTAGGACTTTGCTCCAGAAACTCCTAAATATCTCGGGAAATATGATGGCTAGGAATAAACGGGAAAAGGGCAATCAAAACCTCTTTAAAATACAATTGCCGTTGGTGTTCCTTAAATTTTAGCTCAGGTCAATAGCTTAGGCTCCAGAGTTCACCGAAGGTCAAGACTTCATTTTCTCCCAAAAAGTTGTTCGTCAGAACCTTTTTATCAGTTGAACATAGAGTAATATTTTAAACACATACAACACATTTGTGTTTGTCTCGTCAGACGCTTCGAAACATATTCATTGTGACCAGGTAAGGTCAACTTCACAATTTGACCTCAAGTCAAGGTCATTTGGTGACCCATGTAGCTCATGTTGCAAATAGTGTGACGCGACTCGACGATGCAAATACAGTGATGTCATTCGCAAGTCTCTATCTTTATTATATCAAGAGTGATTGGCAAAAAGTGCTGGTGACCGCAGATGACCTCGGCTGACCTTGCAGAGCTCACTGAGCAACAATTACACCTGGGTCATCAGAAATAATCTAAAATAACATGATTCTGAAATAATTTACCTGATCTAATGCATATTCTCTGAATAGAAATAATTAGTGCTAACCCGTCCGCTCCGCTGGACGATTAGCTGGCATCTCCGAGATGGAAGTATCCGCACCAATTCAGCACGTTAATTAACTGGACTGGAACTGGGACTGCAGAGGACATAATTACCTATTACCCGTCAAGGGATCACAGCCCCACCAACTCCGGTGCGCCGGTGACTTATCCCATCTCCCACATATGTCCTATGCATAGCTAGCTGGCATCTCCGGGATGGAGGTATCCGCACCAATTCAGCACGTGAATTAACTGGGACTTTTAAACTGAATAAACTGAGCGATGCCGGATAGACAGACAGATAGACAGACAGATAGACAGACAGACGCTTATCAAATAGTAATATATATTTGTATATTTTCCCATTGACTTATAATGGGGAGGTCACGAGATTGACCTGACCTTAGATCACCGATATAAGAAATCTGAGATAAAAGAATTGTAGGTACTTATGACCTTATGAAATTCTGTAAGTTTCAAATATATCGTACAAACACTGTGGCTTTGGCACGACCGCACATATTTTTGGAGGCCCTGGGATGACCTGATCTGACCTGAGATGACCTGAGGTCAAAACATTCACACAATGTGGGTAATTGATCTCATCAGCTGTGCCAAACTGCGTGCCGCCATATCCCCGAAAAAAACTTCAGGGGGAGGGAGGGGGTCAAAATAACCCCCCACCAAGGCGAAGGTTAATATAATTCTTCATTTCGTGGGCTTAGTAGCCTACAATGGCTGTCTTCCCGCATCAGGCCATCAGCAGCTTAGACCCCAGAATATATGGAATATCTCCGGGTGAATGGATCAGCGATCAGTTGCGATTGGTATTAACCGCTCCTGTTGCTCCTGGTGCTCCTGTTGCTCCTGGTGCTCCTGTTGCTCCTGGTGCTCCTGTTGCTCCTGGTGCTCCTGTTGATCCTGGTGCTCCTGTTGCTCCTGGTGCTCCTGTTGCTCCTGGTGCTCCTGGTGCTCCTGGTGCTCCTGGTGCTCCTGGTGCTCCTGGTGAGAATGGCGTACGGCCGGTGGCAATGAGGGCAATTTTTTAACATTTCAGGGACAGGGATTTAACATTATGCAGAATAACATGCATCAAATATGTCGGACACATACACATTTGGGAATAAAATATGATGATGAACTGTAATGCACGCTCCTCACATGACATATCAAAGGTGGATCCAGAACTGGTGCTGGGGGGGGGGGGAAATCCCAAAAAGTCTCATACGATTCTCAAAACGCATCGGATTTCACATGCATTGCATGCATTGCATTGCATTGAGAGCTGATTAAAACACATTTTCCTTATTAAACGTTGCTTAGATTGTTTTCTATATCAGTGAATGTGTCAATTTTGCGCCGATTTCAGGCGGTTTTAAGGGGACATGGCCCCTTTGCCCCCCCCCCCCCCCCCCCCCTGGATCCGCACATGTGACGGAGGACGGTTCACGCCATATACCCTGTTCAGTGTACAGTGGTAGGTTCTGAGTAGTAATGTGACTAAGATATCATATATTCAACTTCACTTTCATGCTCTAGAAACTATTAAACTGGAGAAATGCTGCAATGTAACTTCCATAAAGTCGGAAAGACTTCTTATGCTCCTTTAACACGCGCACTGGATAAGGGGGGGGGGTCTAAATCTGCCCACCTCTAAGGTTTTTTGCATACCTGTTTGGAAATGTATTACCCACATTATGTGAAATTCTTGACCTCGGGTCATCTCAGGCCAGGTCACCAGACCAGGGCACGTGATCATACCTCTAAAAAGTTTGCGGTCGTACCACAGCCACAGTATTTTGCCGATCGGTGTCAAACTTGCAGGATTTCATAATACCATGGGTACCTACAATTAAAATATCTCGGATTTGTTTTTATATCGGTAACCTAGGTAAGGTCGGGTCAATTTCGTGACCTCCCCATTATAAGTGAACGGAAAATATTCAAATGCTTCCTATTCCGAGGATACGCATGATATCAGACCAAATCCTTCTGGATCATGTTATAATAGGCCATTCTTGATTATCCAGGTGCACGTTTCGTTCAGTGACCACTACAGGGTCAGACGAGGTCATCTGAGGTCACCAACACATTTTGGGGGTAAATAACTATCGACAGAATGAAGATAGATAAGTGAAACCGGTACCAATGTGTTTGTCTCGTCAAGACATGTCTCCCAATATGCAGCATGACCTACTTTGGTCACCACTTGACCTTGACCTGAGGTCAAATTTCTAAGTTGACCTAAACTGTTCAGCATGAATATGATTCGAAGCGCCTTGACGAGACGAACACGATGGTCGGTGTTAACATTATTACCTTATCTTTATTAGGTAAAATGTTATTTTCGAAAAACTGTTTTGCCATAAATAGCCTTGATGACCTTTGATGACCTCTGGAGACTAAACTGTTGACCTGTGCTAACATTTGAGAACACCATGGCGATTGAATATTTCAAGTGCTTTCGATTGCTTTTTGTGTTCCTAGCTATCATAGTTCTCGAGATATTCGGGGTTTTCTGGAGCAAAGTGCTGAAATTGGATTTGGGGGCATATTTGACCCCATTTGACCTTAAAGATATTGACCTAGGGTCATGAAAACTTCGCAAAACAGAGTTTTTCCTTAAACAACCACCCTACTCTACAAATTTCTTATTGTAGCTTTTATGGGGGCAAGATCTTAGGGGAGGGGCGGAATCCGCCCCCCCCCCCCCCCCCTTCCCTCCAGTTCGTGTAATTCTCAGAGGCCCTCCCGGGCGCGTGTCGAAGATCTGATATTTTATAATTATTGTAATTCCATTTCAGTCTCGCAGTCCAACAAACCGAATTTGTGGTGACCCACCTCATGAGCGATGGAAGAGCACTGTTTAACAACAGTATTCCACCGACAACTGCAGCCCATCACCCAGGCAACGTATCATCCGCGGCATCATTACTGGGGCAGAGTGTGTATGTTTTCAGAGCTGACCGGCTGTTTGGAGTACGGAGGTAATCACAGGCCCGGAGATCAGATAACGATCTGTTGCGCCCGAACTGACGTCGGCAGCAACCACTGTGAGTTTGTCGCTACTCGCCAACTCTTCCTGAAAGTGGAGGTCGGCAGCCACGTGTGTTTGTCGCTACTCGCCAACTCTTTCTGAAGTCTGTCTCACCGCTGACCAGTCACAGTGCGCAGTGTCCAAACAAACAAACAAACAAAGCTGGCCAGCCCTCACGTCATGGTCGTCCAAACAAACAAACCTGGCCAGCCCTCACGTCATGGTCAAGCTTTATCCATTTTAA
>JAXIVJ010001520.1:0-27500 GCA_036785665.1 Chirona hameri
ATAACCGATTGCACATCAAAGGTGCCGTGGAAACTCCAGATATACGACTTGTCCACAGCTCGTGAACTGTTTCCGTTTCACTTCCCAATCGCACTTTACCAAAGGTTAAACGCAACAGACTAGGCCGAACAGCTAACGGGTAAATGATTCACATAGTTTGATTATATTTGACCGAATTAATGCTCCACGGAAAATAATCTTCAGCGCGACACTTCCGACCTTGCAACCCCACTGAGTAGCAACCCCACTTGCACCACACCACACGCGCTCACAACGCCGCCAGTCGAGTGAACAAAACACAAGCTTCTGGTCTCCGTTTGGTACGCGAGTACAGCAGCGAAGCCACGCCCCCGGCGGAGGGGTGACACAGAAGTCAGAGCGGGCCTCTGCGCCGCCGCTCAGTCGAACGAAATGAGCGCGGGCGCGTGCGGTGCCGGCGGAGCCTGTCCCTGCTGCGGGGCCATCTGGTCCTGCGGGAGACCCTGCGGGAGACCCTGTGGGAGACCCTGCGGGAGACCCTGTGGGAGACCCTGTGGGAGACCCTGTGGGAGACCCTGTGGAGGTCCCTGTGGGAGACCCTGTGGAGGTCCCTGTGGGAGACCCTGTGGGAGACCCTGTGGAGGTCCCTGCGGGGGACCCATCTGACCGGGGTGACCCTGTGGGGGACCCATGGGACCCGGGTGATGTCCCTGGGGTGGTCCCATCTGACCAGGATGACCCTGCGGAGGGCCCATCTGATTTGGAGCTGCCTGGGGCGGCATTTGACCTTGACCTGGCATCTGACCCGGGTGGCCCTGGGGCGGCATCTGATTCAGCTGACCCTGCAGGGGAGGGCCCATCTGGCCCTGGCCGGGGCCCGGTTGGGACTGGTCGGGCCCCATGACGCCGCCGCCGCCCGGCTCGTTCCCCTGCGGGTAGCCCTGGGGCGGAATGCCTGAAACAAAGACACACCAGTCAGGATACAGCAGCAGCAGCAGCAGCACAAAGAGCAGCTGGCGATTAACAAAATGTCGCCTTGTATATAGGGAAAGCTTATAATGTAGTGGCGACCCCTACCGGCTGACTATCGACCCCAACATCAGCGCTGGGTGGAATCTGTATCTGCAGTGCGGTTCGGAAGATAACCACACACCCAGATTGAGAACCAAGTGATTTTTGCTGGAAATACTGTGACCGGTACAAACTGACATCTGAACATTCTATTAACGATAGGTACAGGAAAGTTGCACTTATACTTTGAAGGAAGTCGACTGGGAAACTACAACAGCTGCTCATCAGTATGACATCACAGCCTATTTACTGTAAGGATTTTAAGCACTGGTGACCAGCACTGCGTCGCACCACTCTGCGCAGGATTCCTCTACTTTACCTCCACTGTTGCCCCACTTTACCTTCACTGTGCTGCAGTTTACCTTCGCTGTGCTCCAGTTTACCTTCACTGTGCTCCACTTTACCTTCACTGTGCCCCACTTTACCTTCACTATGCTCCACTTTACCTTCACTGTGCTCCACTTTACCTTCACTGTGCCCCACTTTACCTTCACTGTGCTGCAGTTTACCTTCACTGTGCTGCAGTTTACCTTCACTGTGCTCCAGTTTACCTTCACAGTGCTCCACTTTACCTTCACTGTGCTCCAGTTTACCTTCACTGTGCTCCACTTTACCTTCACTGTGCTCTTACCTTCACTGTGCTCCAGTTTACCTTCACAGTGCTCCACTTTACCTTCACTGTGCTGCAGTTTACCTTCACTGTGCTCCACTTTACCTTCACTGTGCCCCACTTTACCTTCACTGTGCTCCACTTTACCTTCACTGTGCTCCAGTTTACCTTCACTGTGCTCCACTTTACCTTCACTGTGCTGCCGTTTACCTTCACTGTGCTCCAGTTTACCTTCACTGTGCTGCACTTTACCGTCACAATGCTGCACTTTACCTTCACTGTGCTGCACTTTACCTTCACTGTGCTCCACTTTACCTTCACTGTGCTCCACTTTACCTTCACTGTGCTCCAGTTTACCTTCACTGTGCTCCACCTTACCTTCACTGTACTCCACTTTACCACCACTGTGCCCCACTTTACCTTCACTGTGCTCCACTTTACCTTCACTGTTCTCCAGTTTACCTTCACTGTTCTCCAGTTTACCTTCACTGTGCTCCACTTTACCTTCACTGTGCTGCCGTTTACCTTCACTGTGCTCCAGTTTACCTTCACTGTGCTGCACTTTACCGTCACTGTGCTGCACTTTACCTTCACAGTGCTGTACCTTCACTGTGCTCCACTTTACCTCCACTGTGCTCCACTTTACCTTCACTGTGCTGCAGTTTACCTTCGATTCGACTCGACTCACCGTAGTCCCCGGTAGGCGGGGGCGGCGGCGGCGGCGGCGGTCCGCCAGGTCCGCCAGGCAGCGCCGCGGCCACAGACTGCATGTTGTACGGCGAGTACCCCGGCGGCGCTCCGGGCGGTCCTCCAGGCGGCCCCTGCTGCTGAGGTGGACCAGGGGCAGGGGGGCCGTACCCTCCGGCGGGGCCCGGTCCGCCGCCGTAGTTGTCAGGAGGGCCGTAGCTGTCCGGAGGGGCGCCGTATCCTTCAGGGAGCGGGGCGCCGTAGCCTTCTGGGAGCGGGGCTCCGTAGCCTTCTGGAGGCGGGGCGCCGTACCCTGGCGACGGGGATGATGTCAAGGTCGGTGCTGTTTAGGACGACATAGTCAGGTGACACGTGGTGGGCGCACTGAGTCGGCAGTCATCAGCCAGACTCCTGAGTCGGCAGTCATCAGCTAGACTCTCCTGAGTCGGCAGTCATCAGCCAGACTCCTGAGTCGGCAGTCATCAGCCAGACTCTCCTGAGTCGGCAGTCATCAGCCAGACTCCTGAGTCGGCAGTCATCAGCCAGACTCTCCTGAGTCGGCAGTCATCAGCCAGACGCCTGAGTCGGCAGTCATCAGCCAGACTCCTGAGTCGGCAGTCAACAGCCAGACTCCTGAGTCGGCAGTCATCAGCCAGACTCTCCTGAGTCAGCAGTCATCAGCCAGACTCTCCTGAGTCAGCAGTCATCAGCCAGACTCCTGAGTCGGCAGTCATCAGCCAGACTCTCCTGAGTCGACAGTCATCAGCCAGACTCTCCTGAGTCGGCAGTCATCAGACAAACTCCTGAGTCGGCAGTCATCAGCCAGACTCTCCTGAGTCGGCAGTCATCAGCCAGACTCTCCTGAGTCGGCAGTCATCAGCCAGACTCCTGAGTCGGCAGTCATCAGCCAGACCGTGCACTCGGCCTCCTTATCCGCTCTTTCCAAGTAGGTACCAGCAAGTCAAAATTCAACCGAAGCGCAGTACTGGCTGCGTACTTCGCGAATGTGCGATCGATTTTAGAATATTGCAGCGTGGTCTGGGCGGGGGCGGCCAACTCCCACAAGGTGCGGGTCGATCGAGTGCAGCACATGTTCCTCATTTGGCTGCTAGCTCACACTTCCTCCGGACAAACGAATGATCTTTCTTATGGTAGCCTTCTGCTCCATTTCAAAATTCCATCTTTAGCACAACGCAGAGTGCAGCATGACATGCTCTTCCTGAGGAACATTATGCGGGGGAGAGTGGATTCTCAGGTTCTGCTCAACTCTTTTCCTCTGCACGTGCCGCCTCGATCGATCCGCACCCTCACCCTGTTCGCCGTGCCTCGAGCTCGAGTCAGAACTATCGAATCGGGGATGTTCTGCAGGATCCCTAAACCCATGAATGTTTTCTTGGCCAGTCATTTGAGCGTAGACATCTTTCATGACAGTTTTGGCGTTTTTAGAGCTCTCGTGATCAGGTACGTTTTAACCGTATAGTCATCATCACTTCGTTCATCATGTCATTCATCTTCTACTTTTATAACGACTTTAGTTGTGATATATGTGTTGTGTTGCATGTCTTTTATCTTTTTGACTTCGCCTGTCAGTGGAGTATGACTCTGTTGGCGATGAAAGCAAATAAACAAATAAGCAAATAAACAAATAAACAAATAAACAGACTCTCCTGAGCCGGCAGTCATCAGCCAGACTCTCCTGAGTCGGCAGTCATCAGCCAGACTTCTGAGTCGACAGTCATCAGCCAGACTCTCCTGAGTCGGCAGTCATCAGCCAGACTCCTGAGTCGGCAGTCATCAGCCAGACTCCTGAGTCGGCAGTCATCAGCCAGACTCCTGAGCCGGCAGTCATCAGCCAGAATCTCCTCAGTCGGCAGTCATCAGTCAGACTCCTGAGTCAGCAGTCATCAGCCAGACTCTCCCGAGTCGGCAGTCATCAGCCAGACTCCTGAGTCGGCAGTCATCACCCAGACTCGACAACACGCGCCGGTCAGCCATGCAGCTCTGTTACAGGAAAAAATGACCCGATCATATTAGCAAATCCATGATATTTTGTTACGTCATCTCACCAAAGTACTTTTTTTATGCGGAATCCGAATGATTGTGTATCAAACCTGAGTTCTTTTGCCATAACCAACCAGTAAAACGCCTTTTTGGGCGATGACCGAGCGGGAGCGCTCTGGTAAAGCTAAAACAGGTTTGAAATATGAAACGGTACGGGAACACACGTGGTAGTAACACATAGTCCTTTTAGTCCTCCATAAAAATTGTCAGGCCTCCATGCATGCCAACATAAAAATCAAGTTTGATTAAATTGTTAATGATCTCCTTTCTCGAATCCGCCAAAAGGGGGTACGTCCTGAGCGCTGCATGCTTCAGCGTATAAAAAACGAATGCTTATATTAATAATGCCATTTTTGATCCATCATTATTTTTGTTCATTTCGACGTTTGCGTGTGCCACGCGCTGTGGTGCCACCCCTATCAGAACGCACCATACCAAAATCAAAATTTATTTGATGGTCCTATCCAATGGTGAAAACCCGATCTCAATCGGAGCAGTGGTTACAAAGTTATTAGCTTCCGAAAAGCGTCTGTACGGCCGTGTCGGGCCGGTTCGGGCCGGTTCGGGCCGGGTCAAATGTAAATGTGTCTAGTACGTTGACAAGAAACCTCACGGGCGCTTCGAGCCCGCTCGGTAATCAGAGCACTTTTATAACATTATCAGAGCACATTACCAGAGAGGGTTGAGAGCCATCACAGGAATAGCTCAGATTTATCTGAAACATCTGAAACGCAGTCAGCTCCAGCGTACTGAAGGTGTACATTGCCACCCAACCAATCAGCCCGTCATCTTCCCATCGCCCATTCAGTACAGCGGCTCACAGGGCCGTCCCCGGACTCACCTGGCTGCTGCTGGGGCGGGGGCGGGGGCGGCATCTGTCCCGGGTGCTGGCCGCCCCAGGGCGCCGAGGCCGGCTGGTAAGGGTTGGCCCACATGTACTGCTGCTCCTGGCGGCGGGCCATCTCACGCTCCTGCTCCTGCATCCTCTGCAGGGCCAGCTGACGCTGGTACTGTGGTGAGATACGCCGAGACATGTCAGAAGATGGGTCAGATAGGCGGGAGACGGGCGAGGAGACGCGACAGACAGGCAACGCCGAGACATGTCAGAAGATGGGTCAGATAGGAGGGAGACGGGCGAGGAGACGCGACACACAGGAAACGCCGAGACATGTCAGAAGATGGGTCAGATAGGAGGGAGACGGGCGAGGAGACGCGACACACAGGAAACGCCGAGACATGTCAGAAGATGGGTCAGATAGGAGGGAGACGGGCGAGGAGACGCGACACACAGGGAACGCAGAGACACACCGGAGACAGACGCACACAAGAGACAAGTCAGGAGACGTGACAGACACACATAGGCGACAAGACAGGAGAAGTGACAGACACACAGGAGAGAAGTCGTTGTACATTGTGAGCTATACAGATGAGAACAGCTGTTAAACAGATGGAGATCAATACATGGGAGACATCTTTACTACACCTATCCGACCCAGGATGCCCCTTCCCTTCTCCCTCCCTCTCATCTCCCCTGTCTCTCTCCCATCTCCCCTGCGTCTCCCTCTCATCTCCCCTGCGTCTCCCTCTCATCTCCCCTGCGTCTCCCTCTCATCTCCCCGGTGTCTCCCTCTCATCTCCCCGGTGTCTCCCTCCCATCTCCCCGGTGTCTCCCTCTCATCTCCCCGGTGTCTCCCTCTCATCTCCCCTGTGTCTCCCTCCCATCGCCCCCGTGTCTCCCTCCCATCTCCCCTGCGTCTCCCTCTCATCCAGTGTTGGATTTTTCGTTTCATTACCTGGTCCCGGAGAGTAAAAATCCATAGGTGGAGAGTACAATTTTCTTGTTAGGAAATCAAGATTTTCAGGGTTTTTTACATAGTATTTTACTTGGAAAGTAAAATTATTGATTTGTAATAGATACTAAATCCTTGAGGAAATGTACTTGTATTTTAAATACAATTTCGGTACAATCAGGTGAAAAGAGAGCAAATTTTCAGAAAAAAAATGAAGAGAGCAAAATTCTTTGGACCCAAAAAGTCCAGAAAATGACCAAAATTCCAAGGCTGCTCTCATCTCCCCCGTGTCTCCCTCCCATCTCCCGCGTGTCTCCCTCCCATCTCTCCGTGTCTCCCTCCCATCTCCCCTGTGTCTCCCTCTCATCTCCCCAGTCTCCCTCTCATCTCCCCCGTGTCTCCCTCCCATCTCCCCGTGTCTCCCTCACATCTCCCTCTCATCTCCATGTCTCCCTCTCATCTCCCCTGTGTCTCCCTCCCATCTCCCCTGTGTCTCCCTCCCATCTCCCCTGTGTCTCCCTCCCATCTCCCCTGTGTCTCCCTCTCATCTCCCCTGTGTCTCCCTTCCTCCTCTCTGCTCGTGTCTACCCTCCCCGCTCCCTCTACCCCGTCATGCCCACCTGCAGGTACTCCTGCTTCTTCTTCCGCATGATCTCCAGCTTCTGCATCATCTGCATCTGCCTGTGGCGCTGCGCCTCCTCGGCCTCGCGCCGCAGTCTATCGCGGTGCTCCTCCCTCAGGGCGTCCAGCGCCGCACGGGCGTCACGCACCTGAGCCAGCTGGTCCTGCAGACCCTCGTAGTGCACTGCAGATCATCAGAGTGGGATTAGACCTGAGCCAGCTGGTCCTGCAGACCCTCGTAGTGCACTGCAGATCATCAGAGTGGGATTAGACCTGAGCCAGCTGGTCCTGCAGACCCTCGTAGTGCACTGCAGATCATCAGAGTGGGATTAGACCTGAGCCAGCTGGTCCTGCAGACCCTCGTAGTGCACTGCAGATCATCAGAGTGGGATTAGACCTGAGCCAGCTGGTCCTGCAGACCCTCGTAGTGCACTGCAGATCATCAGAGTGGGATTAGACCTGAGCCAGCTGGTCCTGCAGACCCTCGTAGTGCACTGCAGATCATCAGAGTGGGATTAGACCTGAGCCAGCTGGTCCTGCAGACCCTCGTAGTGCACTGCAGATCATCAGAGTGGGATTAGACCTGAGCCAGCTGGTCCTGCAGACCCTCGTAGTGCACTGCAGATAATCAGAGTGGGATTAGACCTGAGCCAGCTGGTCCTGCAGACCCTCGTAGTGCACTGCGGAGGATCAGCATGGGATTAGACCGTGTCCTAATGCGGAATGGAAATGGAATGGAATGAGGCGACTACGGAAATGGAATGTAGTTACGAAGGTCCTGGAGACCTTAGTGGTGCACTACTGTAGATAGCAGAATGGAATCATACGGAATCGTCATACGGAATTAAAATGAAACGGAAATGGTCTCTGTAAGCCGGTTATGGAACGAAATGGGACGGAACGGAATGGAATGGAATGGAACGGAATGGAATGGAATGGAACGGAATGGAACTAAATGTAACGGAATGGAACGGAATGGAACGGAACGGAATGGAACGGAATGAAACGGAATGGAACGGAATGGAACGGAATGGAACGGAATGGAACGGAATGGAACGGAATGGAACGGAATGGAACGGAATGGAACGGAATGGAACGGAATGGAACGGAATGGAACGGAATGGAACGGAATGGAACGGAATGGAACGGAATGGAACGGAATGGAACGGAACGGAACTGAATGTAACGGAACGGAATGTAACGGAACGGAACGTAACGGAACGTAACGGGATGGAACGGAATGGAACGGAATGGGACGGAATGTGACGGAATGTAACGGAATGTAACGGAATGGAACGGAACTGAATGGAACTGAACGGAATGGAACGGAATGGAACGGAATGGAACGGAATGGAACGGAATGGAACGGAATGGAACGGAATGGAACGGAATGGAACGGAATGGAACGGAATGGAACGGAATGGAACGGAATGGAATAAAAAACAAACAAGTTGCTCAGACCTCAGCTGCCTCTAAATGAAATTAAATGAAAGATCATTTACAAGAGTAGTGATGGAGCGGAATAGAATAGAACCAAGAGGTAATGGAAAGGAATTGAATGGAGCCAAGAGGTGATGGAACGGAATTGAATGGAGCCAAGATGTAATGCAAATAAATTGAATGGAACCAAGAGGTGATGGAGCGGAATATACTAGAACCAAGGGGAAATGTAAAGGAATATAATAGAACCAAGAGGTAATGAAAAGGAATAGACCGGAAGCATAGCACAGCAAGAGGATATCCTATCGGCTCGGAGACGGCTTGGGTTTATTCTTCAGCATTGTCACGAGAAGTGGAAATAAAGGAGCGACTCGAGGAGTGAGAGCCTGGATAAATTACATAAGTATAGATCATACAGAGTTATATGTCTCAGTATCCCACCTGTTAAAAAACAAACAGCCAGCTATCTCGATGTTGAAGACCAAATCTCATCTATTTGCACCGTAACACTGACTGCTCACTGTGGCAAATCCCGGCTCTGCCCGTGGCAGATGTCTCGGTTCTGCCCGTGACAGATGTCTCGGTTCTGCCCGTGACAGATTTGTCTCGGCTCTGCCCGTGGCAGATTTGTGTCTCGGTTCTGCCCGTGGCAGATTTGTCTCGGCTCTGCCCGTGGCAGATGTGTCTCGGCTCTGCCCGTGGCAGATTTGTGTCTCGGCTCTGCCCGTGGCAGATTTGTCTCGGCTCTGCCCGTGGCAGATGTCTCGGCTCTGCCCGTGGCATATTTGTCTCGGCTCTGCCCGTGGCATATTTGTCTCGGCTCTGCCCGTGGCAGATGTGTCTCGGCTCTGCCCGTGGCAGATGTGTCTCGGCTCTGCCCGTGGCATATTTGTCTCGGCTCTGCCCGTGGCAGATGTCTCGGCTCTGCCCGTGGCAGATGTCGTCTCTGCCCGTGGCCGATTCCTCGGCTCTGCCCGTCGCAGATTTGTCTCGGCTCTGCCCGTGACAGATGTGTCTCGGCTCTGCCCGTGGCAGATTTGTGTCTCGGCTCTGCCCGTGGCATATTTGTCTCGGCTCTGCCCGTGGCATATTTGTCTCGGCTCTGCCCGTGGCAGATTTGTCTCGGCTCTGCCCGTGGCAGATGTGTCTCGGCTCTGCCCGTGGCAGATTTGTGTCTCGGCTCTGCCCGTGGCATATTTGTCTCGGTTCTGCCCGTGGCAGATGTCTCGGCTCTGCCCGTGGCAGATGTGTCGTCTCTGCCCGTGGCCGATTCCTCGGCTCTGCCCGTGGCAGATTTGTCTCGGCTCTGCCCGTGGCAGATGTGTCTCGGCTCTGCCCGTGGCAGATGTGTCTCGGCTCTGCCCGTGGCATATTTGTCTCGGCTCTGCCCGTAGCATATTTGTCTCGGCTCTGCCCGTGGCAGATTTGTCTCGGCTCTGCCCGTGGCAGATTTGTGTCTCGGTTCTGCCCGTGGCAGATTTGTCTCGGCTCTGCCCGTGGCAGATGTGTCTCGGCTCTGCCCGTGACAGATTTGTGTCTCGGTTCTGCCCGTGGCAGATTTGTCTCGGCTCTGCCCGTGGCAGATTTGTGTCTCGGCTCTGCCCGTGGCATATTTGTCTCGGCTCTGCCCGTGGCAGATGTCTCGGCTCTGCCCGTGGCAGATGTCTCGTCTCTGCCCGTGGCCGATTCCTCGGCTCTGCCCGTGGCAGATTTGTCTCGTCTCTGCCCGCGGCAGATTTGCGAAAGGTTGGATCAACGAACTCCACTTATCCCGGTCATAAACCAAGCCGTCGGGTCCTGACACCGACCGGGCCTCTCGATACCAGCCGTGGTGACCCGAGACGGGTTAACTGCAACACGTTATAAGTGAAGTCCGTCGGGTCCAACACCGACCGGGCCTCTCGATACCAGCCGTGGTGACCCGACACGGGTTAACTGCAACACGTTATAAGTGAAGTCCGTCGGGTCCTGACACCGACCGGGCCTCTCGATACAAGCCGTGGTGACCCGACACGGGTTAACTGCAACACGTTATAAGTGAAGTCCGTCGGGTCCAACACCGACCGGGCCTCTCGATACAAGCCGTGGTGACCCGAGACGGGTTAACTGCAACACGTTATAAGTGAAGTCCGTCGGGTCCTGACACCGACCGGGCCTCTCGATACAAGCCGTGGTGACCCGACACGGGTTAACTGCAACACGTTATAAGTGAAGTCCGTCGGGTCGAACACCGACCGGGCCTCTCGATACAAGCCGTGGTGACCCGAGACGGGTTAACTGCAACACGTTATAAGTGAAGTCCGTCGATTCAGCCGGCTTTCACAAGTCGTCTGGTCCAGGGCTACTGGTTGACCCCGCTGTTGGATCACCACGCGACTGACCTCTCTGATCGTCCTGTAGCTGGATATTGTGCAGCAGCTGGGAGTGCATCGCCGTGATGTTCATGAACAGGGTCTGCACCGAGGTGTCGTTGGAGATGGGTCGGCCGCGGGAGGAGTTGGACTTCATCCTGTTGACGAAGATCTCCAGCTGGGAGCAGATGGTGGCGACGAATTGGTCCAGCTGCTGGTCAGAGGCGCCGTTCTGGTACGTCTGAGGAGAGGTCACGTCAGAGGTCACGTCAGATGTCAGGTCAGAGGCGCCGTTCTGGTACGTCTGACGAGATGTCAGGTCAGAGGTCAGGTCAGAGGTCAAACGAGGTCAAGTCAGAGGTCTAACGAGAGGTCACATCAGAGGTCAGGTTAGAGGTCAGACGAGGTCAGTGTGAGGTCTGACGAGAGGTCAGAGGTCAGACGAGGTCAAGTAAGAGGTCAGACGAGGTCAAGTAAGAGGTCAGACGAGGTCAGGTCAGAGGTCAGACGAGGTCAAGTAAGAGGTCAGACTAGGTCAGGTCAGAGGTCAGTGTGAGGTCAAGTAGCGTCAGGTCAGGTAAAGGCGAGAGAGTTAAGTGAGACAGAGTTCAGTTACACAGAGCTGAGTTAGACACAGCACCAAAGATAGCCATGCCGCGATTAAAGTTGACGTGGAGAAGATGCAATCCTGGCCGGATATCGGCGGCAGCTGCAATTCAACGAAAAGAAGTACAAGGCCTAGCATTTCATGATGCCAGTTGCATACGAAACATCACGAAATCGGCATTGACAAGCTTGGCCCATCTTCTCCCAACGCCCCTGCCCCCTCGCCTTACACCCATGACCCAACAGACAATCTGTTTAATCTCACACCCACGCCACAAACCCACCTCAGTCACCACTTTCGGCTGCGAATTCGCAGTATCCGCCGTGACCGCGGCCGACCACTGGCTGGTCCCTGCCGTCCCGGCGGAGGCGGGTGCGGCGAAGGTGGCGGCGACGGGGGCGGCGGGTGCGGCGAAGGTGGCAGCGGCGGGGGCGGCGAAGGTGGCGGTGGCTGGGGCGGCGGCGGGGGTGGGGGCGGTCGGCGAGCGGGGTTCTTCCTGGCGGGACTCCCAGTAGGAGCGGTTTAGGTAGCGGGCCAGCTCCGGGTCGGCCTCCGGGTCCCGGTCGGATGGGGTGTCTCCACGCTGTCAACGGAAGGGGGAGGTCAGATGTCAACGGCTAGAGGTCAGCAAATATGGGAGCATTATGTTGGTATGCCAGAGGCCAATTTGCCTCTGGCAAATTGGCCTCTGGCTCTCAGTTCACGTGTCATTGGGTATGCATATACCTGCCGCCTCTATGCCGAAGAACGGTTCACTGGCGAAAGGAAAGAATGTGTCAGGGAATTAGCTGATATTTACCAGACAAAGTTGTTGCCACAAACTCGTCACAGGTACTATCTTCTTTCAAATGAAAACCGCAACGATATGACCACCCCACACAACCAGAAATCAAATCAGAATGAAGTCATGAATACAAATGAATGAATCAATGGCATGAATTAATAAAATGAATCCAAATGAAACATTTCGCCACAGTGTAAAATCGTTATGAAATCAGCAATTCTGATAAAACTTCGGGGACCCGTACCCCACCCACGTCCCCGGCCACGGGTTCTTACCTTCATGGCTGACTTCGGGGACCCGTACCCCGCCCTCCGTTCCCGGTCACGGGTTCTTACCTTCATGGCTGACTTCGGGGACCCGTACCCCGCCCTCCGTTCCCGGTCACGGGTTCTTACCTTCATGGCTGACTTCGGGGACCCGTACCCCGCCCTCCGTTCCCGGTCACGGGTTCTTACCTTCATGGCTGACTTCGGGGACCCGTACCCCGCCCTCCGTTCCCGGTCACGGGTTCTTACCTTCATGGCTGACTTGAGGGATCCACCCCCGGAGTTGGAGTTGGTGGGTGCCGGGCTGCCGCCGTAAGACCGCGAGCCGCGAGTCTTCTGCGGACACACAAGACACACGCATGATACACTGACACATGAACTGGGAGACTTGTATGGAGATACGTGACACAATATAAACCCAATGACACGTGAACTGGGAGACTTGTATGGACACACCTGCCACAATATAAACCCAATGACACGTGAACTGGGAGACTTGTATGGAGATACGTGACACAATATAAACCCAATGACACGTGAACTGGGAGACTTGTATGGACACACCTGCCACAATATAAACCCAATGACACGTAAACTGGGAGACTTGTATGGAGATACGTGACACAATATAAACCCAATGACACGTGAACTGGGAGACTTGTATGAAGATACGTGACACAATATAAACCCAATGACACGTGCACTGGGAGACTTGTATGGAGATACGTGACACAATATAAACCCAATGACATGTGAACTGGGAGACTTGTATGGAGATACGTGACACAATATAAACCCAATGACACGTGAACTGGGAGACTTGTATGGACACACCTGCCACAATATAAACCCAATGACACGTGAACTGGGAGACTTGTATGGAGACACCTGCCACAATATAAACCCAATGACACGTGAACTGGGAGACTTGTATGGAGATACGTGACACAATATAAACCCAATGACACGTGAACTGGGAGACTTGTATGGAGACACCTGCCACAATATAAACCCAATGACACGTGAACTGGGAGACTTGTATGGAGATACGTGACACAATATGAACCCAATGACACGTGAACTGGGAGACTTGTATGGAGATACGTGACAAAATATAAACCCAATGACACGTGAACTGGGAGACTTGTATGGAGATACGTGACACAATATGAACCCAATGACACGTGAACTGGGAGACTTGTATGGAGATACGTGACACAATATAAACCCAATGACACGTGAACTGGGAGACTTGTATGGACACACCTGCCACAATATAAACCCAATGACACGTGAACTGGGAGACTTGTATGGACACACCTGCCACAATATAAACCCAATGACACGTGAACTGGGAGACTTGTATGGAGATACGTGACACAATATAAACCCAATGACACGTGAACTGGGAGACTTGTATGGAGACACGTGACACAATATAAACCCAATGACACGTGAACTGGGAGACTTGTATGGAGATACGTGACACAATATGAACCCAATGACACGTGAACTGGGAGACTTGTATGGAGATACGTGACACAATATGAACCCAATGACACGTGAACTGGGAGACTTGTATGGAGATACGTGACACAATATAAACCCAATGACACGTGAACTGGGAGACTTGTATGGAGACACCTGCCACAATATAAACCCAATGACACGTGAACTGGGAGACTTGTATGGACACACCTGCCACAATATAAACCCAATGACACGTGAACTGGGAGACTTGTATGGAGATGCGTGACACAATATGAACCCAATGACACGTGAACTGGGAGACTTGTATGGACACACGTGACACAATATAAACCCAATGACACGTGAACTGGGAGACTTGTATGGAGATACGTGACACAATATAAACCCAATGACACGTGAACTGGGAGACTTGTATGGACACACCTGCCACAATATAAACCTAATGACACGTGAACTGGGAGACTTGTATGGAGATACGTGTCACAATATAAACCCAATGACACGTGAACTGGGAGACTTGTATGGAGATACGTGACACAATATAAACCCAATGACACGTGAACTGGGAGACTTGTATGGAGATACGTGCCACAATATAAACCCAATGACACGTGAACTGGGAGACTTGTATGGAGATACGTGACACAATATAAACCCAATGACACGTGAACTGGGAGACTTGTATGGACACACCTGCCACAATATAAACCCAATGACACGTGAACTGGGAGACTTGTATGGACACACCTGCCACAATATAAACCCAATGACACGTGAACTGGGAGACTTGTATGGAGATACGTGACACAATATGAACCCAATGACACGTGAACTGGGAGACTTGTATGGACACACCTGCCACAATATAAACCCAATGACACGTGAACCGCGAACCCTCCATGGACACACGTGGTGACACACTGTACACGTGAACTGTGAACACTGTGAACTGTGAACACTGTGAACTGTGAACTGTGAACTGTGAACTGAACACTGTACACGTGACACGTGAACTGTGAGCTTTCTGCCGACACACGTGACACAACAAGACACTGACACAGACTTTGGACAGAGGAGATTCTACCCCCCCCCCCCCCCGCCTTGGAATTTTGGCAATTTTCTGGACTTTTTGGGTCCAAGGAATTTTGCTCTCTTTTTACCTGATCCAGCATTGTGCCTAAAATATGCATAATTCTATTTTCTTTAAAACAAAAATATATTACATTCAGTAATTTTTACTTTGAAATATTTTCTTTATCAAAAAATCCTAACAATACAATTTTACTCTCCAACTATGGATTTTGCTCTCCGGTACCAGGTCATGAAACAAGAATCCAACACTGCCCCCCCCCCCCCACACACACACACACTAAATCACACAGAGCTACCAATCGTCACACCTCGCGGCGCGGAATTACCAATACAATGACGCAGCAGCCCAGAGCTGGGGAACCACAGATGCTGGACAGGGACGAGGCTGACTCATCAGGGTATGACTCACACAGTGACAGAGGAGAAAACGACACTCCGATGACAGTGACAGAGGAGAAAACGACACTCCGATGACAGTGACAGAGGATAAAACGACACTCCGATGACAGTGACAGAGGAGAAAACGACACTCCGATGACAGTGACAGAGGAGAAAACGACACTCCGATGACAGTGACAGAGGAGAAAACGACGCTCCGATGACAGTGACAGAGGAGAAAACGACACTCCGATGACAGTGACAGAGGAGAAAACGACGCTCCGATGACAGTGACAGAGGAGAAAACGACACTCCGATGACAGTGACAGAGGAGAAAACGACACTCCTATGACAGTGACAGAGGAGAAAACGACGCTCCGATGACAGTGACAGGGGAGAAAACGACACTCCGATGACAGTGACAGAGGAGAAAACGACGCTCCGATGACAGTGACAGAGGAGAAAACGACACTCCGATGACAGTGACAGAGGAGAAAACGACACTCCGATGACAGTGACAGAGGAGAAAACGACGCTCCGATGACAGTGACAGAGGAGAAAACGACACTCCGATGACAGTGACAGAGGAGAAAACGACACTCCGATGACAGTGACAGAGGAGAAAACGACACTCCGATGACAGTGACAGAGGAGAAAACGACACTCCGATGACAGTGACAGAGGAGAAAACGACGCTCCGATGACAGTGACAGAGGAGAAAACGACACTCCGATGACAGTGACAGAGGAGAAAACGACGCTCCGATGACAGTGACAGAGGAGAAAACGACACTCCGATGACAGTGACAGAGGAGAAAACGACACTCCGATGACAGTGACAGAGGAGAAAACGACGCTCCGATGACAGTGACAGAGGAGAAAACGACACTCCGATGACAGTGACAGAGGAGAAAACGACGCTCCGATGACAGTGACAGAGGAGAAAACGACACTCCGATGACAGTGACAGAGGAGAAAACGACACTCCGATGACAGTGACAGAGGAGAAAACGACACTCCGATGACAGTGACAGAGGAGAAAACGACACTCCGATGACAGTGACAGAGGAGAAAACGACGCTCCGATGACAGTGGCAGAGGAGAAAACGACGCTCCGATGACAGTGACAGAGGAGAAAACGACACTCCGATGACAGTGGCAGAGGAGAAAACGACACTCCGATGACAGTGACAGAGGAGAAAACGACACTCCGATGACAGTGACAGAGGAGAAAACGACACTCCGATGACAGTGGCAGAGGAGAAAACGACACTCCGATGACAGTGGCAGAGGAGAAAACGACACTCCGATGACAGTGACAGAGGAGAAAACGACACTCCGATAACAGTGACAGGGGAGAAAACGACACTCCGATGACAGTGACAGAGGAGAAAACGACACTCCGATGACAGTGACAGAGGAGAAAACGACACTCCGATGACAGTGACAGAGGAGAAAACGACACTCCGATGACAGTGGCAGAGGAGAAAACGACGCTCCGATGACAGTGACAGAGGAGAAAACGACACTCCGATGACAGTGACAGAGGAGAAAACGACACTCCGATGACAGTGGCAGAGGAGAAAACGACACTCCGATGACAGTGGCAGAGGAGAAAACGACACTCCGATGACAGTGACAGAGGAGAAAACGACACTCCAATGACAGTGACAGAGGAGAAAACGACACTCCGATGACAGTGGCAGAGGAGAAAACGACGCTCCGATGACAGTGACAGAGGAGAAAACGACGCTCCGATGACAGTGACAGAGGAGAAAACGACACTCCGATGACAGTGGCAGAGGAGAAAACGACGCTCCGATGACAGTGACAGAGGAGAAAACGACACTCCGATGACAGTGACAGAGGAGAAAACGACGCTCCGATGACAGTGACAGAGGAGAAAACGACACTCCGATGACAGTGACAGAGGAGAAAACGACACTCCGATGACAGTGACAGAGGAGAAAACGACGCTCCGATGACAGTGACAGAGGAGAAAACGACACTCCGATGACAGTGACAGAGGAGAAAACGACACTCCGATGACAGTGACAGAGGAGAAAACGACACTCCGATGACAGTGACAGAGGAGAAAACGACGCTCCGATGACAGTGACAGAGGAGAAAACGACACTCCGATGACAGTGACAGAGGAGAAAACGACACTCCGATGACAGTGACAGAGGAGAAAACGACACTCCGATGACAGTGACAGAGGAGAAAACGACGCTCCGATGACAGTGACAGAGGAGAAAACGACACTCCGATGACAGTGGCAGAGGAGAAAACGACACTCCGATGACAGTGGCAGAGGAGAAAACGACACTCCGATGACAGTGACAGAGGAGAAAACGACGCTCCGATGACAGTGACAGAGGAGAAAACGACACTCCGATGACAGTGACAGAGGAGAAAACGACACTCCGATGACAGTGACAGAGGAGAAAACGACACTCCGATGACAGTGACAGAGGAGAAAACGACACTCCGATGACAGTGACAGAGGAGAAAACGACACTCCGATGACAGTGACAGAGGAGAAAACGACACTCCGATGACAGTGACAGAGGAGAAAACGACACTCCGATGACAGTGGCAGAGGAGAAAACGACGCTCCGATGACAGTGACAGAGGAGAAAACGACACTCCGATGACAGTGCCAGAGGAGAAAACGACACTCCGATGACAGTGACAGAGGAGAAAACGACACTCCGATGACAGTGACAGAGGAGAAAACGACACTCCGATGACAGTGACAGAGGAGAAAACGAGACTCCGATGACAGTGACAGAGGAGAAAACGACACTCCGATGACAGTGACAGAGGAGAAAACGACACTCCGATGACAGTGACAGAGGAGAAAACGACACTCCGATGACAGTGACAGGAGAAAACGACACTCCGATGACAGTGACAGAGGAGAAAACGACACTCCGATGACAGTGACAGAGGAGAAAACGAGACTCCGATGACAGTGACAGAGGAGAAAACGACGCTCCGATGACAGTGACAGAGGAGAAAACGACACTCCGATGACAGTGACAGAGGAGAAAACGACACTCCGATGACAGTGACAGAGGAGAAAACGACACTCCGATGACAGTGACAGAGGAGAAAACGATACTCCGATGACAGTGACAGAGGAGAAAACGACACTCCGATGACAGTGGCAGAGGAGAAAACGACACTCCGGTGATAGTGACAGAGGAGAAAACGACACTCCGATGACAGTGACAGAGGAGAAAACGACGCTCCGGTGATAGTGACAGAGGAGAAAACGACACTCCGATGACAGTGACAGAGGAGAAAACGACACTCCGATGACAGTGACAGAGGAGAAAACGACGCTCCGGTGATAGTGACAGAGGAGAAAACGACACTCCGATGACAGTGACAGAGGAGAAAACGACACTCCGATGACAGTGACAGAGGAGAAAACGACGCTCCGGTGATAGTGACAGAGGAGAAAACGACGCTCCGATGACAGTGACAGAGGAGAAAACGACGCTCCGATGACAGTGACATATGAGAAAACGACGCTCCGATGACAGTGACAGAGGAGAAAACGACACTCCGGTGATAGTGACAGAGGAGAAAACGACACTCCGATGACAGTGACAGAGGAGAAAACGACACTCCGATGACAGTGACAGAGGAGAAAACGACGCTCCGGTGATAGTGACAGAGGAGAAAACGACACTCCGGTGAGAGTGACAGAGGAGAAAACGACGCTCCGATGACAGTGACAGAGGAGAAAACGACGCTCCGATGACAGTGACAGAGGAGAAAACGACACTCCGATGATAGTGACAGAGGAGAAAACGACACTCCGATGACAGTGACAGAGGAGAAAACGACGCTCCGATGACAGTGACAGAGGAGAAAACGACACTCCGATGACAGTGACAGAGGAGAAAACGACACTCCGATGACAGTGACAGAGGAGAAAACGACGCTCCGGTGATAGTGACAGAGGAGAAAACGACGCTCCGATGACAGTGACAGAGGAGAAAACGACACTCCGGTGACAGTGACAGAGGAGAAAACGACACTCCGATGACAGTGACAGAGGAGAAAACGACACTCCGATGACAGTGACAGAGGAGAAAACGACACTCCGATGACAGTGACAGAGGAGAAAACGACACTCCGATGACAGTGACAGAGGAGAAAACGACACTCCGATGACAGTGACAGAGGAGAAAAAGACACTCCGATGACAGTGACAGAGGAAAAAACGACACTCCGATGACAGTGACAGAGGAGAAAACGACACTCCGGTGATAGTGACAGAGGAGAAAACGACACTCCGGTGATAGTGACAGAGGAGAAAACGACACTCCGATGACAGTGACAGAGGAGAAAACGACACTCCGGTGATAGTGACAGAGGAGAAAACGACACTCCGATGACAGTGACAGAGGAGAAAACGACGCTCCGATGACAGTGACAGAGGAGAAAACGACACTCCGATGACAGTGACAGAGGAGTAAACGACACTCCGATGACAGTGACAGAGGAGAAAACGACACTCCGATGACAGTGACAGAGGAGAAAACGACACTCCGGTGATAGTGACAGAGGAGAAAACGACACTCCGATGACAGTGACAGAGGAGAAAACGACACTCCGATGACAGTGACAGAGGATAAAACGACACTCCGATGACAGTGACAGAGGAGAAAACGACACTCCGATGACAGTGACAGAGGAGAAAACGACACTCCGATGACAGTGACAGAGGAGAAAACGACGCTCCGATGACAGTGACAGAGGAGAAAACGACACTCCGATGACAGTGACAGAGGAGAAAACGACGCTCCGATGACAGTGACAGAGGAGAAAACGACACTCCGATGACAGTGACAGAGGAGAAAACGACACTCCGATGACAGTGACAGAGGAGAAAACGACGCTCCGATGACAGTGACAGGGGAGAAAACGACACTCCGATGACAGTGACAGAGGAGAAAACGACGCTCCGATGACAGTGACAGAGGAGAAAACGACACTCCGATGACAGTGACAGAGGAGAAAACGACACTCCGATGACAGTGACAGAGGAGAAAACGACGCTCCGATGACAGTGACAGAGGAGAAAACGACACTCCGATGACAGTGACAGAGGAGAAAACGACACTCCGATGACAGTGACAGAGGAGAAAACGACACTCCGATGACAGTGACAGAGGAGAAAACGACACTCCGATGACAGTGACAGAGGAGAAAACGACGCTCCGATGACAGTGACAGAGGAGAAAACGACACTCCGATGACAGTGACAGAGGAGAAAACGACGCTCCGATGACAGTGACAGAGGAGAAAACGACACTCCGATGACAGTGACAGAGGAGAAAACGACACTCCGATGACAGTGACAGAGGAGAAAACGACGCTCCGATGACAGTGACAGAGGAGAAAACGACACTCCGATGACAGTGACAGAGGAGAAAACGACGCTCCGATGACAGTGACAGAGGAGAAAACGACACTCCGATGACAGTGACAGAGGAGAAAACGACACTCCGATGACAGTGACAGAGGAGAAAACGACACTCCGATGACAGTGACAGAGGAGAAAACGACACTCCGATGACAGTGACAGAGGAGAAAACGACGCTCCGATGACAGTGGCAGAGGAGAAAACGACGCTCCGATGACAGTGACAGAGGAGAAAACGACACTCCGATGACAGTGGCAGAGGAGAAAACGACACTCCGATGACAGTGACAGAGGAGAAAACGACACTCCGATGACAGTGACAGAGGAGAAAACGACACTCCGATGACAGTGGCAGAGGAGAAAACGACACTCCGATGACAGTGGCAGAGGAGAAAACGACACTCCGATGACAGTGACAGAGGAGAAAACGACACTCCGATAACAGTGACAGAGGAGAAAACGACACTCCGATGACAGTGACAGAGGAGAAAACGACACTCCGATGACAGTGACAGAGGAGAAAACGACACTCCGATGACAGTGACAGAGGAGAAAACGACACTCCGATGACAGTGGCAGAGGAGAAAACGACGCTCCGATGACAGTGACAGAGGAGAAAACGACACTCCGATGACAGTGACAGAGGAGAAAACGACACTCCGATGACAGTGGCAGAGGAGAAAACGACACTCCGATGACAGTGGCAGAGGAGAAAACGACACTCCGATGACAGTGACAGAGGAGAAAACGACACTCCGATGACAGTGACAGAGGAGAAAACGACACTCCGATGACAGTGGCAGAGGAGAAAACGACGCTCCGATGACAGTGACAGAGGAGAAAACGACGCTCCGATGACAGTGACAGAGGAGAAAACGACACTCCGATGACAGTGGCAGAGGAGAAAACGACGCTCCGATGACAGTGACAGAGGAGAAAACGACACTCCGATGACAGTGACAGAGGAGAAAACGACGCTCCGATGACAGTGACAGAGGAGAAAACGACACTCCGATGACAGTGACAGAGGAGAAAACGACACTCCGATGACAGTGACAGAGGAGAAAACGACGCTCCGATGACAGTGACAGAGGAGAAAACGACACTCCGATGACAGTGACAGAGGAGAAAACGACACTCCGATGACAGTGACAGAGGAGAAAACGACACTCCGATGACAGTGACAGAGGAGAAAACGACGCTCCGATGACAGTGACAGAGGAGAAAACGACACTCCGATGACAGTGACAGAGGAGAAAACGACACTCCGATGACAGTGACAGAGGAGAAAACGACACTCCGATGACAGTGACAGAGGAGAAAACGACGCTCCGATGACAGTGACAGAGGAGAAAACGACACTCCGATGACAGTGGCAGAGGAGAAAACGACACTCCGATGACAGTGGCAGAGGAGAAAACGACACTCCGATGACAGTGACAGAGGAGAAAACGACGCTCCGATGACAGTGACAGAGGAGAAAACGACACTCCGATGACAGTGACAGAGGAGAAAACGACACTCCGATGACAGTAACAGAGGAGAAAACGACACTCCGATGACAGTGACAGAGGAGAAAACGACACTCCGATGACAGTGACAGAGGAGAAAACGACACTCCGATGACAGTGACAGAGGAGAAAACGACACTCCGATGACAGTGACAGAGGAGAAAACGACACTCCGATGACAGTGGCAGAGGAGAAAACGACGCTCCGATGACAGTGACAGAGGAGAAAACGACACTCCGATGACAGTGACAGAGGAGAAAACGACACTCCGATGACAGTGACAGAGGAGAAAACGACACTCCGATGACAGTGACAGAGGAGAAAACGACACTCCGATGACAGTGACAGAGGAGAAAACGAGACTCCGATGACAGTGACAGAGGAGAAAACGACACTCCGATGACAGTGACAGAGGAGAAAACGACACTCCGATGACAGTGACAGAGGAGAAAACGAGACTCCGATGACAGTGACAGAGGAGAAAACGACACTCCGATGACAGTGACAGAGGAGAAAACGACACTCCGATGACAGTGACAGAGGAGAAAACGAGACTCCGATGACAGTGACAGAGGAGAAAACGACGCTCCGATGACAGTGACAGAGGAGAAAACGACACTCCGATGACAGTGACAGAGGAGAAAACGACACTCCGATGACAGTGACAGAGGAGAAAACGACACTCCGATGACAGTGACAGAGGAGAAAACGACACTCCGATGACAGTGACAGAGGAGAAAACGACACTCCGATGACAGTGGCAGAGGAGAAAACGACACTCCGGTGATAGTGACAGAGGAGAAAACGACACTCCGATGACAGTGACAGAGGAGAAAACGACGCTCCGGTGATAGTGACAGAGGAGAAAACGACACTCCGATGACAGTGACAGAGGAGAAAACGACACTCCGATGACAGTGACAGAGGAGAAAACGACGCTCCGATGACAGTGACAGAGGAGAAAACGACACTCCGATGACAGTGACAGAGGAGTAAACGACACTCCGATGACAGTGACAGAGGAGAAAACGACACTCCGATGACAGTGACAGAGGAGAAAACGACACTCCGGTGATAGTGACAGAGGAGAAAACGACACTCCGGTGATAGTGACAGAGGAGAAAACGACACTCCGGTGACAGTGACAGAGGAGAAAACGACACTCCGATGACAGTGACAGAGGAGAAAACGACACTCCGATGACAGTGACAGAGGAGAAAACGACACTCCGATGACAGTGACAGAGGAGAAAACGACACTCCGGTGACAGTGACAGAGGAGAAAACGACACTCCGATGACAGTGACAGAGGAGAAAACGACACTCCGATGACAGTGACAGAGGAGAAAACGACACTCCGATGACAGTGACAGAGGAGAAAACGACACTCCGATGACAGTGACAGATGAGAAAACGACACTCCGATGACAGTGACAGAGGAGAAAACGACACTCCGGTGATAGTGACAGAGGAGAAAACGACACTCCGGTGATAGTGACAGAGGAGAAAACGACACTCCGATGACAGTGACAGAGGAGAAAACGACACTCCGGTGATAGTGACAGAGGAGAAAACGACACTCCGATGACAGTGACAGAGGAGAAAACGACGCTCCGATGACAGTGACAGAGGAGAAAACGACACTCCGATGACAGTGACAGAGGAGAAAACGACACTCCGATGACAGTGGCAGAGGAGAAAACGACACTCCGATGACAGTGACAGAGGAGAAAACGACACTCCGATGACAGTGACAGAGGAGAAAACGACACTCCGGTGATAGTGACAGAGGAGAAAACGACACTCCGATGACAGTGACAGAGGAGAAAACGACGCTCCGATGACAGTGACAGAGGAGAAAACGACACTCCGATGACAGTGACAGAGGAGAAAACGACACTCCGATGACAGTGGCAGAGGAGAAAACGACACTCCGATGACAGTGACAGAGGAGAAAACGACACTCCGATGACAGTGACAGAGGAGAAAACGACACTCCGATGACAGTGACAGAGGAGAAAACGACACTCCGATGACAGTGACAGAGGAGAAAACGACACTCCGATGACAGTGACAGAGGAGAAAACGACACTCCGATGACAGTGACAGAGGAGAAAACGACACTCCGATGACAGTGACAGAGGAGAAAACGACACTCCGATGACAGTGACAGAGGAGAAAACGACACTCCGATGACAGTGACAGAGGAGAAAACGACACTCCGATGACAGTGACAGAGGAGAAAACGACACTCCGATGACAGTGACAGAGGAGAAAACGACGCTCCGATGACAGTGACAGAGGAGAAAACGACACTCCGATGACAGTGACAGAGGAGAAAACGACACTCCGATGACAGTGACAGAGGAGAAAACGACACTCCGATGACAGTGACAGAGGAGAAAACGACACTCCGATGACAGTGACAGAGGAGAAAACGACACTCCGATGACAGTGACAGAGGAGAAAACGACACTCCGATGACAGTGACAGAGGAGAACACGACACTCCGATGACAGTGACAGAGGAGAAAACGACGCTCCGATGACAGTGACAGAGGAGAAAACGACACTCCGATGACAGTGACAGAGGAGAAAACGACACTCCGATGACAGTGACAGAGGAGAAAACGACGCTCCGATGACAGTGACAGAGGAGAAAACGACACTCCGATGACAGTGACAGAGGAGAAAACGACGCTCCGATGACAGTGACAGAGGAGAAAACGACACTCCGATGACAGTGACAGAGGAGAAAACGACACTCCGATGACAGTGACAGAGGAGAAAACGACGCTCCGATGACAGTGGCAGAGGAGAAAACGACACTCCGATGACAGTGACAGAGGAGAAAACGACACTCCGATGACAGTGACAGAGGAGAAAACGACACTCCGATGACAGTGACAGAGGAGAAAACGACACTCCGATGACAGTGACAGAGGAGAAAACGACACTCCGATGACAGTGACAGAGGAGAAAACGACACTCCGATGACAGTGACAGAGGAGAAAACGACACTCCGATGACAGTGACAGAGGAGAAAACGACACTCCGATGACAGTGACAGAGGAGAAAACGACACTCCGGTGATAGTGACAGAGGAGAAAACGACACTCCGATGACAGTGACAGAGGAGTAAACGACACTCCGATGACAGTGACAGAGGAGAAAACGACACTCCGATGACAGTGACAGAGGAGAAAACGACACTCCGGTGATAGTGACAGAGGAGAAAACGACACTCCGGTGATAGTGACAGAGGAGACAACGACACTCCGGTGATAGTGACAGAGGAGAAAACGACACTCCGGTGATAGTGACAGAGGAGAAAACGACACTCCGATGACAGTGACAGAGGAGTAAACGACGCTCCGATGACAGTGACAGAGGAGAAAACGACACTCCGATGACAGTGACAGAGGAGACAACGACGCTCCGATGACGTCATAACTAACGCACTCGACGGAAGGAACGGTCGGCAGGCCAGTGTGAGACATACACGGCTTCACAGTGTTGGAATGCGTAGCCATCTCTCGTCAAAGTCAAGTGGTTCTATCTATCAGATCCCATACTTATCTGAGATACCTAAAGCCAAGTGATGACATCGAAATGCTAGGCATAGTGATGCTATCGAAATGGTCAACACAAGTACAAGTAGGTTTACGATACTATAGCCAAACTACCTACCAAAGGCATAGGAAAACGTCATCAATACAATTTATCCCCGACGATATTTAATTTCGGTTTTTCTGCTTCCAAAAAAGTGTTACCATAAGGACTGACATTGATCACGAAAAAGCTTATGCAAGGCAAGTTAAGGTTCCTATGCCTCAGTTAAGTTCGTACCAATCCTCTCTGCGGTACCAGTCTAACTGTACCACACCCACCTCTCTGTCCTTGGCCTCCGCCTCCGACTGTGAGATGGCCAGTGCCAGAGCCAGCTCCTCCTCCTCCTTCAGCTCCTCCTCTGTCTTCCTCGTCGGCGGAGCCTGAGCACAGTGACGCACGTGAGCGCAGAAACAACACACGTAACGACACGAAAACAAACCACACAGTAACGCACGTGAGCGCAGAAACAACACACGTAACGACACAAAAACAAACCACACAGTAACGCACGTGAGCGCAGAAACAACACACGTAACGACACAAAAACAAACCACACAGTGACGCACATGAGCGCAGAAACAACACACGTAACGACACAAAAACAAACCACTCAGTAACGCACGTGAGCGCAGAAACAACACACGTAACGACACAAAAACAAACCACTCAGTAACGCACGTGAGCGCAGAAACAACACACGTAACGACACAAAAACAAACCACACAGTAACGCACGTGAGCGCAGAAACAACCCACTAACGACACAAAAACAAACCACACAGTAACGCACGTGAGCGCAGAAACAACACACGTAACGACACAAAAACAAACCACACAGTAACGCACGTGAGCGCAGAAACAACACACGTAACGACACAAAAACACACCACACAGTAACGCACGTGAGCGCAGAAACAACCCACTAACGACACAAAAACAAACCACACAGTAACGCACGTGAGCGCAGAAACAACACACGTAACGACACAAAAACAAACCACACAGTAACGCACGTGAGCGCAGAAACAACACACGTAACGACACAAAAACACACCACACAGTAACGCACGTGAGCGCAGAAACAACACACGTAACGACACAAAAACAAACCACACAGTAACGCACGTGTGCGCAGAAACAACACACGTAACGACACAAAAACACACCACACAGTAACGCACGTGAGCGCAGAAACAACACACGTAACGACACAAAAACAAACCACACAGTAACGCACGTGAGCGCAGAAACAACACACGTAACGACACAAAAACACACCACACAGTAACGCACGTGAGCGCAGAAACAACCCACTAACGACACAAAAACAAACCACACAGTAACGCACGTGAGCGCAGAAACAACACACGTAACGACACAAAAACAAACCACACAGTAACGCCCGTGAGCGCAGAAACAACACACGTAACGACACAAAAACAAACCACAGTAACGCACGTGAGCGCAGAAACAACACACGTAACGACACAAAAACAAACCACACAGTAACGCAGGTGAGCGCAGAAACAACACACACCCCACGCACAGCCCAGCACACAAATACGCGGTGGGACAGCCTGATGACGAGAGCTTAGAATCCATGATGCACTAGCATATGGCAATATGATGACCTACGCTATGAAACATTTCTCGTATGATTTATGGAAAGTTATTATTAACCAATCGAGTCGGATCGAAGCTTAACCCC